>PVKP010035300.1:0-23434 GCA_004027715.1 Plecturocebus donacophilus | reverse complement strand
CAGATATAGGTGAAGGGGAGGAAGGCAACAAATTACACTGCCACGTGTGTACCTATGCAACAGTATTGTATGTTCTTCACATGTACCCCAAAACCTAAAATGTAATAAAAAAAAAAAAAAAAAAAAAAAAGTAATGTAGGTAGGACCATTTTTACAAAGAGAATAAACATATTTCTATAAAAGAAATAGTGTTAATTTTACCTCTCATTCATAGAAAAAAAATTTTCATTAATATAGTGTCTTTTGCCCAGGCAAGGTGGCTTATGCCTGTAATCCCAGCACTTTGGGAGACCAAAGTGGGTGAATCACCTGAGGTCGGGAGTTCGAGATCAGCCTGACCAACATGGAGAAACTCGGTCTCTATTAAAAACATAAAATTAGCCAGGCATGGTGGCACATGCTTGTAATCCCAGCTACTCGGGATGTTGAGGCAGGAGACCTGTTTAACCCGGAGGCAGAGGTTGCTGTGAGCTGAGATTGCACCATTGCACTTCAGCCTGGGCAACAAGAATGAAATTGTTTCAGGAAAAAAAAAAAAAAAAAAAAAAAAACAACTTATTTTCAGGTAATTCAGCCTCAGGGATACATGCAAGAATTAGTGAGGAAGAAAATAAATACCTCTCTAGTCACTCAGAGGCACTAAGTGTAACCTGGCAATCAGTGTGGTGACAGATGTCACCCAGATCAGGCTCAAGTCCAGAACCCACATCTGCTAGTTTACACTTGAAGATGATTTCTCTAACACAGGCTATGTTTTGTTAATTGATAATCTGCTTTGTTTGCATTGTCATATTTAAGAAGAAAAAACTTTAGCAGGAAAAAGGCATCAAAAAATCAAAGTTTAGATTAATAATATAGCCTATTTAATCTTAATCGAAGAAAAACATTCATTTACATTTTCATGGCAAATTATGAACTAACTGCAGAATCTCCTGTTAAGGAATTCTATTAAAATAATTAGTAATATTGAAGCAAAGTAGTTACTCTACTTTCAAATTTGTTTTTCCTCTTTCCAATAACTGACGTTCTGTCAATCCATCGTGTTTCAGTCTCCAGCAACTTTGAACAAAGAAGTCCAGAAAGAGTTTAGTCATTTTTAGTTTCTCAATGCAGTTCAATAAAAATGTATTAAATATCTGCCATGTCAGATACCATGTCAGAAAAGATTGTAACATAAGGAAAAACAAATGATTCTAGTTGCAACTATACTAGCTTAATCCTAGGGAAAGGCAAGGAAAGAGAAAAAGACTAAAAAAATACATGTTTAATAGAAAGCTTGAGTTCCCTAGGAACTGAGCCATACCTAACTTGTAGTGAATCCACAGGGCCAGACTTAGCTTCTGGTACACAATAAATGCTCAAGAAGCATTTATAGTATGAATGCAAAAAAAATGTGGTTGTTAGATACTGTGAAGGGTAGGAGAGAGGGGAGGATAGGGAGAGGTTAGTTCATAGATAGAAAATTATGCAGAAGAAATAGAAATTCTAGTGCTCTATAGCACTGTAGGGTGACCATAGTTAATAATTTATTACATATTTTTAAATAGCTAAAAGAGAAAATTTTGAATATTGTAAAACAAAGACATAAAGACTTGAGGTGATACATATGCTAATTACTCTGATTTAATCATTACACATGATACACATTTATCTAAATATCATTCTGTGCCCCATAAATATATACAAATAATATGTGTTAAAAAAACAGTGCAATGTTTTGGCCATAATAATAAGAGTATGATGTGCTATAGCAGAATAGAAAAGAGACTCTCAGTATGGCCTGAGGAATCCGTGGGAGGTACTCACTTGTTCTTTCTGACTCTCCAAACACACACACGCACACACGCACACACACACACACTCACCTCTCAGAAACTTTACAGACACTACAATGGAACGTTTAACTTCAGTTTGCAAAGATTCCTGCATAAGTTTAAATTTACTGTTTTAAGCACTGATTTTTTGGCATGTCCGGAGTCTGAATATTTAGCAGTTCCAGTATTCCTCTATTTAGGGTGTGTAACATGGCTGTGTTGCGAGTGTCTGTGCTGGTCCTGGGTGAGTTTACCCACACAGCACTCCTCACTGGCTCCTGCTCTGCTCTGTAGCATGGAGTGGCTGATGTCGAGGCTGAATGTCCCAGGTTCTGCAATCACTGGGCTCCAGCTGGAGTCAGTCTATGGGAAGCACTGGTGAGGGCTGGATGGTGGAAGAAGAGAGAAACCAGGCTATATCTCCTTCTCCCACAGTGCCTGTGTTTGTTTATCCTTCCTCTCTTGGGCAACTCAGGCTCCTGAGCTCCAGTAGCTTTGCATCTCTAATAGACACTTTCTGCTGTGGCTGACCTGTGGGTCGCTTCAGTGTCTCTTTTTCTGTTTGGCTTCTCAACTATTCTATCACCATGTAAACAATCTCTTGCATAAAATTCATTGAGTTTTAAATACTCAGCGTAGTTTCTTTCTCAGGGTAAGATACTGACTGACATGCTTCCCAGATACTGTATCATGTCAAAGAGTGGTAGGGAGTTGTGTAAAGCTATCTTCAACTGCTATAAATCATCCCAATCAGTTGTACTCTCAGGGTAATAATAATAATACTTAATACAAATTGAGCTTATTAATTTCCATGTGTTTTACATATTCTTTTACTCAATTCTTACAAGAACTCTAGACTGTCAGTATGACTGTTTTCCTAGTTTCACAGACAAAGCAACTGAAGCCTATGGAGTTAACGTGACTCATTCAAGACTACTTTGTTAATAGCTAGCAGAACCAGGACTTCTACACAGACTTCTAACTACACTAACACTGCTTATAGTGGGTACTATTTGTATATATTCCCTCAGAGCCAGGCATCATTTCATACTAGTACCAGCCTCCTTCCCTTTAACCTATAGTCTGCATTTGTGACTTGCTACTTTAAATATTAAGCATTCTGGGAAATCATACAATTAAACTTACTAGAACTGAATCTACAAAGTGGGCCTATCCATGTGAGAGCATAGAGAGAATGCCTGTGAACACATTATTTAGGCTTTAATTTGTGAACAACATGGGAACTGTTTTAGCTTATAAAAGCTTTTTATTGCTTTCTATTCTCTGCAGCGTTGTAAAGGGTAAAGTTTGTCTCATACCTGAGCTCTTAGCGTCCGAATGATTTCTATACATGTAGGAACCCTGCTAAATTGTGATGTCCTTGATAGCAAAAATTGCACCTTACCAGTCTCTGCATTCACAGTGCATAGTTCAAGATCCAAGTAGTTAGAAACACTCAATAAATGTGATTTGTAACACTAATTGAATGAGTATATGTGTAAGTGGATATGTATAAAGTAATATATGTGTGAAATATTCTAAAATAAATACACATCTAAAATACACATCCTCAGATTATCCAGAATAAACCAGCAGTAGCTGCACAAATTATTTCATATTGTCCTTAGCAGGTAGAAAGTGATTTATTAATCCATTCCTTGAATAAATAAACAGAGAAATGGTAACACAATGGTCATATTTTAATTGAGGACTACTATCCCATTGATTAAGAGTCAATTTAGATTTCTAGTCTTTCATGGGATGCTAAATACACAGGTTCCTCTAGAATCTGCTAAAACCACCACAAAAATGGCAGTGAAGAGGTTAAAAAAAAACTAATGCAAATCCACAGGGAAAAAAAAAAACAAGACAGAACAAACAAGAGCTGTTAACTACATTGCATAAGTTAAAAAGTTAATGGACAACTAGACCAGTCACATGAGCAAAACTGAAAACCACAAAGAGAGAGAATCAAAGTAGAGTGATTGACCATGCAGAATAGAAGGAAGGTTCAGAATTTGTAAAAGTCAGGTACCCCATAAGGCAGGAAGTATGTCTGGAACTGATTACAGGAAAGATTGTTGGAAAGTTTGTCTGGCAAGCAGTTACATCCTCAGATGTCTCCCCTCAAGACAGATAAACAAGTCCATACCCACTTTCTATTTTGGTAAAAGACTAGCCTTTACTCCCTGGAAATAGTGAACCACACAATTTCTGATCTTGAAGATGCTCCGTAGTATTATTATTTTATATGATTATTATTAATGAGAGAGAGTCTCACTCTGTCACCCGGGCTGGAGTGCAGTGGCGTGATCTCAACTCACTGCAACCTCCACCACCCAGTTCAAGCGATTCTCCTGCCTCAGCCTCATGAGTAGCTGGGACTACAGGCACGTGCCACCATGCCTGGATAATTTTTGTATTTTTAGTAGAGACAGGGTTTCGCCATGTTGGTCAGGCTGGTCTTGAACTCCTGACCTCAGGTGATCCACCCTCCTCGGCCTCCCAAAGTGCTGGGATTACAGGCATGAGCTGGCCTATGCTCAGTATTATTGAAGGTAGTGGTAAATATTTTCATCCAGAAAATATTAAAATGTATTTCTAAATTGTGATCCCTTCCATTATTTGGCCCTCCCCAGAACCTCTCCCAAGCTAAGAGACAGGCCTACACTGCTGATAGGATTTGGACTCCCTGCCTCTTACAACTGATCTGTCCAAAAGAAAAGCCCATGAGAAACTGACGAGTAACATTTTCCTAATATAAAAGCCAGATTCCTCTCTGTTTACCCTTGCAGGGAGACCAATAAGTCAACAAACACTACCTATTCACATAGACCTTTCAAACAAATTTAGTGTTTCAATAATAATATAAATAAACTGTAAAAAATGCCCTGAGGAAGGCCACTTACATAAATCACTAAGACCAAAATAAACACACACACCCACAAAGCAAACTTAAAAGTTATGCAAAGAGCGAAAGAAAAAAAAACCTTTAAGAATTCTAGATTTGACAACTTAGATGTTAAGACACTAAAACAAAACCAGAATGCTCTAAAAGGAAGATTCAGGAAGCAAATAAAATACTCTTGAAATAAAACTATGATAGTAGAAATTTATTTTAAAAACCTCGCTATGGAGGAATTGAATGAAAAATCTTTTCCAAAAATCCCACAAAAAACGATCTAAAAATATAAGGAAAAAACACTAACATTAAATGATCAATTCAAATTCTTATCCTGAATAGGAATTCCAAAAAGAGAAAATAAAGAATATGAAAAGCCCAGACTTGGTGGCTCACAGTAATCCCAGCACTTTGGGAGGTCGAGGCTGGCAAATCACTTGAGACCAGGAGTTTGAGGCCAGCCTGGCCAACATGATGAAACCCCGTCTCTAATAAAAATACAAAAATTAGTTGAGCATTGTGGTGTGGGCTTGTAATCCTAGCTACTCAGGAAGCTGAGGTAGGAGGAACACTTGAACCTGGGAGGTGAAGGTGTCAGTGAGCCAATATCATGCCACCATACTCCAGCCTGGGCGACAGAGTGAGACTCTGTTTCAAAAAAATAAAAAAAAGAATATGAAAAAGACAGATTTATGAAGGAAGTAACACAAGTAAATATTTCTGAACTTAAGAACACAAGGCTGTAAGTTTTTTGGATTCCAACTAAATCCTAATAACATGAATGAATAAAGAAGACCTGAAGGCTCATAATCGTTAAATTTCAAAATACTGGGATGTAGAGAAATCTTTAAAAGCATCAGAGTGCAAAAGCAAGTCATTTATAATTGATCAGGACTCAGAACATTATCAGAATTCGTAAAACATCATTAAAAACTAAAGTAATATCTTCTGAGTGAAAAATGTATGCTGGTTTGGACCGGGTGGAGGGAGAGTGCAGAATTTTTCATCTTCCCAAATTAGCAATCATTATACATTTTAATGATTTTCTATATTTTTGTACTTCCAAGTACCATTCTTAAGCAGTTACTGTAGAATAGTATATAGTAAAGAATTAAGCCTTTCCCTAAGAGATTTTCTGGTCTTTGCCCTTTGGAAAGTAATGTCTGAAATCTAGGGGTTTTATGCCTGATAGAAATGTCTTTGTCTACCTGTGGGCCTTGGAACATGGCACACAGTCTAACGGTGTGATCTAGGGTGTGGCTGGCCATCCCAGGAAAATGAGGTAATTTATGTTGAGGGTTTTGGGCCATAAGGTAGCAGTCAATCTAGAGACTGAGATCAACCATGTGTGCAATTAATCCATCAATCATACCTATGTAATGAAACCAAAAATGAAGCTCAATGGCAAGGCTCAGGTGAGCGTCTCTGGTTGGCAATACTCTGTGCATGTTGTCATACACCAGTGCATGGAAAGTAATGCATCCTGACTCCACAAGGATGATACAAGACAGTTCTGCATTTGGTATTTCCCCAAAATCTGCCCTATGTGCTTTTTGCTTTGGCTGATACTGATTTGTATTCCTTTCCTGCAATAAACCATAACCACGAGTAAAACGGCTTTCAGTAAGTTCTGTGAGTCCTTCTAGAAAATTACAAAAATTGTTTTGGAGACTTTCCAAACTTCTAATTGGTGTTAAAAGTGAAGCTGTTCTTGTGTGGACTGTGCTCCCTCCAAATTTTGTAGTTGGTTCTCCAAATACTGCAAATCTGCTCCACCAAATGAGAAAATACACTGGGAAATGTTTTGGGATCCTAGAAATGAGGCACATAAGAGTGAGAGGTGAGCAGAATTATCAGGATGAAGAAGGAACATCCCAAGATGCCAGCTGTGCAGTGGGTCTTAGCAAGCAGCCAGGTTGGAACAGAGGGGCAGAAAGCTCCTGATAAATTCATTAAGGAAAATAAGGAGGAAAGAAACAGAACTTGGAGATTTCTACATGGGGGGCACTTTTACAAGACCCCAATATATTAGGCTTATATAAGAGCATAGGCAAATATTGCTCAATATTTTCATTTCTCAAGCTGGAAATACAGATTTTTTACATGATAACTTTGATTTTTATACGAAAATGCCCAATTTCTAAATGTTGACAACAAATTCAAATTCAAACATTTTGCTGTATAAACATAACAAATCTGTGAGAACAAATTCATTCAGCTAGCATACCACCAGTCTGCAGTCTGCAGTTTTGTTCTGCAGCTTTATTTTCTTGGCTCTGGCAGTGTTGTAAGCCAAAGCAAGGCTCTTAGGTTGCTCTGCTCTTGTTGTGAAAATCCTAACCTGCCCTATTCCTTAAGATCACTGGCTTTTTAGTTGTTGTTTTTCTCAAAAATAGTTTGGAATTCTGAATTTGTTTGGTTCACTCCATGCTGAATGGTCATTTACTAGCTTCATCTACAGACATGGGCAATTTTGTACTTCCTAGTGGATTATCCAATGGGAAGTCAGCTACCAAGTTTGGGTCAAGAGTCTTCATATATATTAGTAAATATAAGAGCTTGAGTTTTCTGTCATCACTGGGAAAAGACCACAGCCTCTGTAATCTTGCTACTCTCCAATGTAGAGGATATTTTCCAAGGAACCAACACTCTCAGGGATCTCCAGCAAAATGGTGCCCCTGTCAAAGTACAGCCAGAGTCCTTGAGAAATCAGCACTTCCTTTAAATAGTATCTAGAACACAACTATTCTCATCTTTCTACCACTTCCCAGCCCCCTAGAATGCAGCACAGATTAATGCTACAAACTGGTAACCCGCTTCTACTTTTGTTCTTGACCTTTTCTCTCCACAGCCCAAAGAGTGTTCCTTTAAGAGGTCAAACGATTTCAGTCATTTTCCCAACGTCATCCAGTGGCTCCACGACACACACAGAGTAAAAAGCCACGTAATCTTGTCTACAGTCTCTGCGCCTCTTCCCAGCCTTCCCCGATCTGTCCTCATTCCCTCTGCCTTTAGTCAAATTGGCCTCTGAGGTAAACTGGAAAATGGCTCCCCAGAAGATATTCACCTTAAATCTCTAGAACGTATGAGTTTAAAGGTTATGAGAGGATCTGCTTATCCTGGATTGTTTGAGTAAAAACTGCAATCCTATGTATCCTCATAAGAGAAAGGCAGAGGGAGTTTTGAGAGAGACACACAGAGGGAAAAAATGATGTGAAGATGGGCAGAGATTGGAGTGATATGGCTGCAAGCCAAGGAACACTTAAAGCCAACATCACCTAGAAGAGGCAAGGAATGGAATCTCTTCTGCAGTGTACAGAGCAGCGGCCCCCAACCTTTTTGCCACCAGGGGCTGGTTTTGTGGAAGATAATTTTTCCCTGTAGTTGGGTGGAGATGGTTTCAGGATGAAATTGTTCCACCTCAGAACCTCCGATCAGCAGGTATTAGTTAGATATCCATAAGGAGCGCACAACCTAGATCCTTTGCATGTGGATTTCACAACATGGTTTGTACTTCTGTGGGAATCTGCTGCTGCCCTGGTCTCACAGGAGGTAAGCCCAGGCAGTGATGCTGTTCCGCCTGCTGCTCACCCCCTGCTGTGAAGCTGGGTGCCTCACAGGCTAGGGACTCGTACTAGTTTTGGGAGGGGAGATGGGGAACTCCTTGCTCTAGTGGGACTTTGATCTCACAGCTTGATTTCAGAATTGGAGCCTCCGGAAACTTAAGGAATGCATTTATGTTGTTTTAAGCCACCCCATTTGTGGTCATTTGTTACTGCAGCCACAGGAAAATAACACAGCCTCGGCTGTTTTAGTCATGTTGGCATCTGAGCTTCTTTTTAAAAGTTACTGTAAATTATTTATATATTTACTATATTTGTTGTTTTAAATTGACAAATGATGATTGTATGTGTTTCTGGGATGCCATGTTTTAGGAGGGGAGATGGGGAACTCCTTGCTCTGATCCATGTATACATTGCATGTCTTGATCCATGTATACATTGTACAATGATCAAATTAGGTTAATTTGCATATCCATTACCTCAAATATGTACCATTTCTTTGTGGTGAGGACATCAAAAATTATTTCTTTTAGCTATCTTAAAATATGTAAAACAGACAAGCACGGTGGCTCACACCTATAATCCCAGCACTTTGGGAGGCCGAGGTGGGTGGATCACCTGAGGTCAGGAGTTCCAGACCAGCCTGACTAACATAGTGAAACCCTGTCTCTACTAAAAATACAAAATCAGCAGGGTGTGGTGGCGCGTGCCTGTCATCCCAGCTACTCACTGGCTGAGGCAGGAGAATCACTTGAACCTGGGAGGCGGAGGTTGCTGCGAGCCAAGATCACGCCACTGCACTCCAGCCTGGGCAATGAGCGTGAAACTCCTTCTCAAAAAATGTAATACATTATTCTTGACCATGTCACTTTGCTGTGCATTGGAACACCAGATTTATTCCACCTCTCTAGCGGTAACTTTGTACCCACTGACCCAAGTCTCTCCCTTGCCCCATTCTACTCTACGTCAATGTTTTGGACTTTTAGATTCCACACTGTCTCTTTGTGCCTCACTTATTTCACTTAGCATATTGTCCTCTAGTTTCATCCATGCCTCTGCTTTCTTTGAAGAACTTTAGGCACACTCCAGGATCAGGGAAATTGCATCTCCCGTTCTTTCTGATTGAAATAGTCTTCTCCCTAATAATTGAATAGCTTTTCCAGATCTTTCCTCAGTACCAACTACTTGAGATCTACCCTAATCACCTCACTTAAATCTGCAGTGTCCCAGCACTCCCTCCTCCACTGCTTTATTTCTCCCCGAAGCATGCATCTAATACACTTTGTTTTACTTAGGAATGTGTTTATTATCTGCCTCCTTCAGTGATAACTGAGAATAGGAGCTGCAGTCTGTTCTGTTTATCCTTGAATCCCCAGTGCCGATGGCGTGAAAAACATCCTTGGAAATATATTTAAGGAATCCATGCACGCAGAGTGAAGGAAGAAACCGTCCAGAGAGTTGAAATGCTGACTAATAAGGTGATAACTTTTTTGTTTTGAATTGGATCAGTGTGTTAAGACTAATATTTCATGTTGCTCCTTCACTAAGCTTTCTTTCTTTTAACAAGTTTTATTCTCTTGACATAGTCTATTTCCTTTCAGTGATCTTATTCAAATAAAATTTTAATGCTTATGAATTGTCGTATTTTTATTATTCCAAAGCTTGTTTTGCAATTTCTATAATAATTTATACATTTTATTTTTAATCTTGTTTCTAATGATCAGTGCATCTTTTTACTTTAAGACGTTTGCTACCAACTTTCTGCTATTTATTATTAATTTTATTTTACCTCTTTTTTACATTTTATCCACATGAATAGTAATACAGTGGTTAAAGGTATAGACTCCGGAGCCATTGTATCTGTTTAAATCCCACTTTCGATACTAGAGTTGAAACTCTGAGGAAGTTACCTAATTTTCCTGGGTTGTAAAATGGTAAATATAATCACCTCCCAAATATAGCGTTCTCGTAAATATTAAAGATTGAATAGATTTTAAGATTATCTAATAGCATCTGGCTTACAATAATCCTCAAAAAAAGATTAAGATCCAAAGTAATTTTGTTACATGATTGTTACATGTGATTTTTTCTTATTTATCTTATTTTGACAAGCAGTCATAATAAATAAATAAATTAAATATCAGAATGACCAAATTTTTAAAGGAACAATTTGAGGGACCTTTAAATATAAACTGTTTATCTACATCACATCTCCCACATCCAGCTTCATTCCTGCAAAACCTCAAATGGGCTAAAACCTCACATTTGTGTACTGGTAAGAACTAGTGCAGGGATTAGGAGATATCACTAACATTAGGCTTTCAAAACAGGAACATCTGTATTTTGTATCCCATAATAAAGAAGGGAGGGGAAAAAGCATTTTAAAATCGAAGTAAACTGCCCTAAAGGCTAAAATTGGTGCCAACTTAATAAGCCCACTATGGCTTATGAAATATTTGTGCTCTGTCTGACAGCCATAGTAAAAACCTCTGGTAGCTTTTCAATTGGATAAAAGAAAAACCAGAATATATTGGAATGAGGTCACATTTATCTAAATCAACAGAGATATTTTTTACCGCAGTGGCCTTCACTGCATTCTGAGGACTACAGCACATTAAGAAACATCTTTTTTTATATTCCATATATATATAATATATAAATTCCTTATAAATATATATATATAATATATATAAATTCCTTTATATATTCCTTATATATGTAAAATATCCTGAAAAGATCTCTCTTCATCTAGGTTTTTTCCCGTGATCATGTATTCAAGACCTTCTTATAAGGATTTCATATGCTTGACGTTATTGTACATTTCTCTCCACCTCTATAAGCTACCATTACATTTTACGTAAATGCTAAAATTCTCCTAGAAATGTCATATTCCTTTCCTTAATGATCATCACTCAAAACAACAGCTTTCAAAAAACCCATTGTGCTGACATCAAAGGAGAAAAATATTCTTAAGATGACTGGAATCAATCAACATAATGAAAAAACCTAATGTTTAACATCTGTATAAATACTTAGATATTGGATAAAGAGTCTGAATAAACTAATCTCATTTCTTTTTGAAAGAGACATTGGAATGAATTTGTAATCTCTTCATTTATCACAGATCCCAATACAGGGGACAAGATCCTCCAGACATTTTACATGCATCTTGAAGATTTTTCAAGACATTCTACAAATCTTCATAATTTCAAAATCAATTATAATGTTTTCCAAGTTGCCAGTTTTTAAAATATACTAAGTTAAACCATGGTGATTAAAAGAAATAATTTTTTTTTTAGATGGTGTCTCGCTCTTGTTGCCCAGGCTGGAGTGCAGCAGCGCAATCTTGGCTCACTGCAACCTCCACTTCCTCAGTTCAAGTGATTCTCCTGCCTCAGCCTCCCACGTAGCTGGGACTATAGGTGCACACCACCATCCCTGGCTAATTTTTGTATTTTAGTAGAGACAGGGTTTCACGATGTTGGCCAGGATGGTCTCGATCTCTCGACCTTGTGATCCACCCGCCTTGGCCTCCCAAAGTGCTGGGATTACAGGTGTGAACTACTACACGTGGCCCTAAAATATTTTTAAGCTGGAAGGAGAAATACGGAATTAATTTTATCTTGGTTTCCTCCATCTTTCCATTTGACCAAATTAACTTTTCATTAAATTTGTTATCACTTGATAATTAAAATAAATAGAATAGATAGCCTTTTATTTTTTATAACATCTATATGTACATATATTTGTGCATGTGTACATAGATATTATGAATAAAATATTGAAGTCTCACATACATGGATGCATTTCCCTGGCATTCTCATATTTAATATTAAGATGACCATGGGGTAATGTGAAATGATTCACTACAGAGTAATCCAAAATACCACATATGTTCTTATAATATGAGAAAAGAAAAACTTTAATCAGTCATGCTATTTGTTTATCCATAGCTTTTCTTACGTATAACTTGCTAATAAGTTATGACGAGAGGCATGCCTAACCTTAGTTCTTCAAAATGTGACCCATTTATCTCTGTACTACTGACCAAAATTGCTTCACAAAGCGTTCTTTGAGTTAGACAATGAAGGAGTTGTGAAAACTAAACACTACCAATTACAGGTGGTATGTTATGCCTTATAAGCCTTTGTTACTGGCTTAGCAAGTTGCTCTGCAATCTAGCATGGCCTTCAAGAAAAGAATAAAGAACTGCTGAACTTTAATCTAGTGAATGGATGTGAAAGAGCAGGTGACAGGAAAATGCCTTGAAAATAACATGATTCTTAATTCAAGGAGTCACATGCTGGCATAGCGTGTGGTCATCTGGGGGATATTGGAATCATAGGAAGTATCTAGAATATACTGATAGCTACAGACTTCCGAATCTTAATCCAGAGCCGTCTCATAATGTTTTGTTTGTTTGCAGATAAAAGTTTAACTAATTAATTTATTTAAAAATATTTATCAAGTTCCTATTCTATGCTAATATCTGTTCTAGGAATTGAGGTTCATTAGTGAAGAAAACACAGCATAGAGAAGAAAACAAAATTTCTACCTGCATGAAGCTTACTGTCTTGGGTGGTAAAAAGAGACAACAGGTATAACCAATAATTAAAATACATAAAGTAATTGTAAATGACACATTGAAAAATATGAAAGAAAGGGAGCATTATAAGGAGGACCAAGGGTAAGGGGTTCTGATAGGTATGTTGCAATTTTAAATACAGTGACTGGATTGGGCCTCATTGAGAAGTGTCATCTGCATAAAGATCTGAAAGAGGTGAGAGAATTAGCAAGGCAGTTGTCTGGAAGGGCAGATGTCGAAGCAGGGGAACAGAAGTAAAAGACAAGGTCAGGAAGATGGGAGGGCCACCCTGCTGACCAATTAGGGTTTCATCAGTCATTGTAAGCATGTTAGCTTTTACTTTTAGAAAACTGAGAAGCCACTGCAGAGTTTTGATCTAAGAATTAACATGAGCTGAAATTTTCACAAGATCACTCTGGCTGCTATTTTGAGGACAGATCGTAGTTAGACAACAGTAGTATGAATAAGGAGAACAATGAGGCTACAAGTACACCCATCCAGGTAAGAGATGATATTGCTAGGGTCCATGGTGACAGCTGCAGAAGTGATGAAAAGGATCACAGTCACCTTATGAATGTATTCCAATGTTATTCCCTGATGGATTGGATGTGAGCATAAGAAAAATAAAGTAAAATAACAACTTGATGATATTTGGAGGAGTTGACTGTTTTGAGCAGACTGAGCTGGAGAGGGCTGAGCTGCCTTGTGTCAGAGTAAGACAGCAAACCAAAATTAATGCAAAAACCAAGTCTTTAATCACTCAACAGCATAGCAAGAAGCTAAATGAGAGAACTTGTTGGTTCTCCAATGTTTCATTCTTCTTCCATAGAATGGCTGCAGGCAAGGGTTGGGTAAATCAGCATAGACTTGAGGATCATCTTACTGTCATTCATAGAGGCTGCAAAAAACTCCCAGATAAAAAGACCTCCAAAAGGAGGCACTTAGCCCAGGAATGAAGATGTAAGAGCATGGGCAGCCAAGAAATCTGGAGTTCATAACTGCAACTCTCTTTAGAGACAAGAGTGCACTATCTGTGCCTGGCGTGGTGTGGGAACGGCAGCTTTCCTCCATGAGTCCTATCTGGTACACCCTTTGTAAATATCTGAAACATCACAGATAGGTTTCTAGCTATGACACAGACTCCATATTGAATAATGTGATATGAAGCTGACTGTTAATTGTAAAGATTTTTCAGAGAAGATGGAGCGATTCAGTTTTAGACATTCCATTTTCTGAGTCTGTCAGCTGAAGCTAAAATATGATATAATAATTTTAAAAATGAATCTCAATGGTTTATAAAGATTAAATTTTTTCTCATACTACACATTCATACACTTTCTGAATTTGTCTTTTATTTCCTAGTCTACTATTGTTCCCTTCATATTAAAAGGTATTTTTAACTCCAGAAGATCCCCCAAAGTCTTCTTTTTGGATACTACTTTAGGATTCCATGAATATGTTCTCCTTTTAGTAAAGATACTGTCAATAGATGAACTTAATTAAACCTTGACACCCAGATGCCATGGCAAAACTCCCTATGGAGTTTTCTATTCTCCAGAAGCTTCCAAGATAATTGAGGAATATAACATTTGATAGAGGCAAAAACGGTAAACTGAAAGCTAGTAGAAGAGATTCTGGTTCCTACACTGACCCCCAATATACAATTAAATTTAGGGCCATCTTCAGACCTCAACCTTGGAAATATTTGTAATTTTTAACATACTTAATCAAATGAGACTCTTGAAATTGAAAGTGACAGGAAGTCAAATTCAAACTCTATTAAGATAAAACAAAATGGATTTCCTCTACTTATTAGAAAGTTGTCATATAGGACTGAAGTCAAGCACACCGGGCGCAGAGGAGCCTCAGGAATCAGTGGTTGGACTAATGAAATCCAGCAGCATCAGCAATTCAATCTTGTCTTTCTTCTCAAACTAGTTCTCCCCTGTATAGTAACATATGGCCACAAGAACTTCAGATCTTACATATTCATAACCTGAAGCCCAGTAGAAAAAGAAAGAATGTTTCCTTTTAACAGAAAGTAGGACAACAGACCTGATGTTGGCTATCACCATTACAAAATATGCCTCTGCTTGGTTAAATCACTGTGGCCAGAAAAATGACTTAAGCTAATTAATTATATTCCTTTTCTTCAGCTGGGCAGTTTTGCCACTGCAAAACATATGTATTGATAGCAGAGGAGCAAATTTCTCAAAAGAAATGTGAAATTATCCTTTAACAGAAAAAAATGAATGTAGACCTTGTGAGTGTAAAGGCATGTAATTTGGCAAAAGTTACCTCCTGTTCTTTATCCATAAAATGAAGGTTTTATACTAGATGATTACAATGTCTCTTGTAGATCAATGCTTTTTACACATCCCAAAGTTATTTCATGTTGTGAGCCTCTGGATCCCCTTTACAGGTAAGACTCATGCAGCTCTGAGGACCCTGGTGAAATTAGGACATTAGACAGACACAAGTTTAAAACATTATAGTATATTTAAAACAATTTCTCCGAGGTTTTTTCTGTTTGAAAGCTAAACTGCAGATCTTTTATTTTTATGATGGATAAGTTAGCCTTGATTTTTGTGAATGTATGTACCATTAATGCATTTGTGATACCTATTAGTTGATTTTAATTATTTTCCTACACGGTAGTTTCACTATATGGAATTTGTTAATAAATACATATCAAAGATACTATTAAATTTGTGGAACAATTAAACAGTGTTGATTCATAATAAAATTACCTTTGGGTTTTATATTTTATTAGTTATGACTTGAAATGGACAGTTAATACATTTCTTCAATGCACATTTTAATACAGTACTACCATACATTTTTCATATTTAAGTATAGCATTATCTGTTACTTTTTCAAGCCATCATGCTTACTTTTCAAGGGCTGACACTAAGTAATTTTCATTTCATTATGCTTTGGAATAGATAACCGAGAAGAATAATTATCACTTTCAAAATAAGGGTACTGATTCTTGACCCATGTATTACAACTATGACTGAATGTGTGCTTTGTGCTTAATGAACCATAAAGTAATAGAATACTTACATTTTCAAATAATGTACAAACACTTAAAACAGCAATTAAAATCATTAACAGCAGACATCTGCACTATTGGGACAAAAGGAACATGTTTACATGAAATAATAGGATCAGGGGTTTATGATGATTCTAAACTTTTGAATTTAAGAAATTAATCATTGTCAATCAAATTAACTTAATAAATTTGACCTGAGAACTTTAACCATGTGAGAAAGAATTTGCTATCAGCTGTCTCAAGTTCCCCTTCCTTAAACCAAGGATGACTATTTTGTAGTGGGGGGTGTGTTTGTTTATTTTTAGCCAAACCAGTTGATAATGGTCATTAAGGTGATCTAAACAAGTACTCCGGATTTCTCCCTCCTGCTGGGCACGCTCCCAGAGGGAGAGAGTATTTGACCACCCACATTTACTTTGTCCCTATCCAAGTGTGTTTCCTATCTCTTGAACATGCTCATTATCCACTTTTCCCACTTGCAAATATTCAGCGTTATCTCTGGCTTAGACTACATATTCAGAGAGGGGTCAGCTAATTATTTCATGGTCTGTGGTGACAGACAAGTTAAGGGATTAGAGTGTCATTCAGTGAGATAAGATACTGTGACAGAAAAGAGCAAATAAATAAAATCACTGTTTAGTGCTTCTGGAGTATGGATGCTACAGAGCTTCAGTGTTTGTAAAACAGAGGAGATACATGTAGGTTCATAAAATTTCAATCATAGGCATAGTCTCCCATAAAAATGTTTGACCATATATCCATTTAAAGCCTTAAAAAAAATTAAGACAACTAATTTACACTGGAGAGAAAAGTCTTTTTTTAAATAATATTAAGATAATTCATTGATATAAAAGTGATACTCAGAAATTATACATTTTAATTCTCATCTTTTGTAAACAAATAAAGCATTTTCATTTGAAAAATGTTGATTTTGAAGAGTCAACACCTAAGTATCACAGAGCTATATCCCAGCTATATGACTAAATTTCTAATTTTAATAATTGTTGTTGTTAAATCGAACTAAGTTTGGGCTTTAGAAGCTTCAGTACAAGTCTTTCTAAGTAAACTGCAACCTAACTTGGTACTTAAGCTGAAAACTTATCCTAGGAATTCGCCTTTGTAACAGATAGCTGAGTCTCAGCCAATCACAGCAGCCTAGCTTCAGTCCACGGCAGGCAGCAGGCTGTTCAAACCACATTCAATTAAGGCAAATGCTGAGCTTTAACCGATTGATCTGACTGTACCTCACTTCCGGTTTTTGCATGCTACTTCCTTGTCTCTGGCTATAAATAAAACCTGCACTTGTGAGGTGGAACATTCTGAACGATTTATGGTCCTGACTGTTGTCCCATTCTGGAATTGCAAAAACAAGCCAATTAAGATCTGCAAAGCTAGATTTGTCGTACTTTTGTCTTTTAAGAATATAACAAACTTGATTTTATGAAGATAATTATTCTACTAAATTCAATTTAAGAGGTAATATAGCCAAGCACGGTGGCTCACGCCTGTAATCCCAGCACTTTGGGAGGCCAAAGCGGGCAGATCACAAGATCAGGAGTTCAAGACCAGCCTGGTCAATATGGAGAAATCCCTTCTCTACTAAAAACATAAAAAAAAAAATTATCCTGGCATGGTGGCGCATGCCTGTAATCCCAGCTACTCGGGAGGCTGAGGCAGGAGAATTGCTTAAACCTGGGAGGCAAAGGTTGCAGTGAGCTGAGATCGTGCCACTGAACTCCAGTCCAGCCTGGGTGACAGAGAGAGACTCTGTATCAAAAAAAAAAAAAAAAAAAAAAGAAAAAGAAAAGAAAAGAAAAAGAGGTAATATAGGTATTTTTCTAAGCCCATATTATCCAAGATGTGGCTATTAAGCACCTGAATGTGGCTAGTTCACACTGAGATGTGCTGTAAAGGATATATACACCAGATTTAGAAGTACAAAAAAGTGTAAAATATCTCAGTAATTATTTTATATTGATTATATGTTGAAAAAATAACATTTTTTGGATATGAGAGAATAAAATATGACATTGTAATTAATTTCACTGCTTCTCTTTACTCTTAAACGTGGCTGCTAGAAAATTTTACATTCCAGTGTGAAGCTTACATTATATTTCTATTGGGTCACTGGGTCCTAGGCAGTACAGCACAGCATTCGCATATTGAAAATTATCTTTTTCCACTCCAGACTCATGTATCATTCATATAAATCATGGCCTTTGTATTAAAAATGCTCTCATATAGCTAAAGCCATTAGAATGTGCTACCATAAAGGAATAAAGAAATGAATTTTCCCTCCACCTACAATTTCATGACTGACACTGAAGTCTTTTTCTCTGTAACTGTTCCATGCATCAGGAATGTCTGGTACAAAGCACAAATCTGCACAGTTGGACCTTTTGTTATGATTCGTTTTGACATTCCCAATTGCATTTTGAAAACCTTAGCTACAATGTCCCCAGCATTTTTTCAACCAGCGGAATAAACTTTGTTAAATAATCTAAGATATTGAAACTAATTTATTTATTTAGCTCTTAAGCTCTATTTTGTTTGGCATACACAAAAGTTGAACTTGCACCAAAATCTATATACTATCTTATTATTAAATAATACAGAGTTGGTAGGACCCCACTTTCAGAAACACTGGGCTCCTGTGGTTCCTTCCTGGAGTAAATGGAATGTGTGAAATTATTAATTTTTGTTCAGCAAGTGGTGGTGTAAAAACTGATCTTTTTATAAACACTGGTGAAATGAAGAAAATAACCTCTTACTATTTCCATTATCAACTCAGCTTTTTTGTCTAATACTTAAACTTGACCAGACCCTTGAGCCAAATCAACTTTTTTCTAAACTCAACTTGCCAATTTTTTTTAAAGCTAAACTTTTTTCCATGCACCACTTTTATCAAAATAAAGAACAACCAAATGTCAAACAATCTGTTTCTATTCTAAGAAGACTTCTATATAGATGGTGTTTGCAGTACTCAAATATAGAATACATTTTTGGAATATCAAATAAGGTAGCTAGGAGACCTAAAAATCCACTCCACGAAATTTCTATCATAAATTATTTTATAATCTATAGCCACAATAAAAATAAAAGATCAAAATAAAAATAATCATAATTAAAGAATGTATTTTGACTGAGGAAAAATACTATATTTCAACTGCATGAAATAAACTTGTTAGCACTTACCTTAACCCACTATAAATCCAATTAAAATTGTTTTTCAGGCTCCTAAAGAGATAATTCATAAGTAGTATTAGAAAGATATCTAGATAAAGTGAAATACAAATCTATTTATTTGTAAGCTCTCATTCTCAAAAATCAAATTTTTGCATAATATCAATTCTATACATTGAAGTCCCTGAATAAGAGCCAACATATGCTGTGTAATCCCCAAATCTTTTTATAGTGTCACATCAGAAATGAGATTTCTTTTAAAATAATTCTATTTACAAAATGAATTCTATGGGGATTATCTTTTGAGCATACCAGTGAATTCTCCAAATAACATTTTTTAAAAATCACGAAATTTAACAGAATACCAAATTTTAAAAATAATGTGCTTACAATTGATAGTAAAACACACAGTCATCCAACCTTTATGTTATTATTATTATTAGAAAATTTATGTTTGCAATGGAGATAGTGTATAACATAATATAAATAGATGTAAAGGCAGACTGGGAAAGATGTTTCATTTTTAATTTTCTTACTAAGAACTAGAGCATTCCTCCTTTGCTTTTGTTAATTTCAATTGGCCACTTTCACACTGTATAAACCAATAAAAACTCTCAGATAATAGAGGGAAGAGGAGGTGATCCACCTGGCTGCATTCACTTTTTAGCAATTCTGTAGCATTGTTGTAGAAATCAATTCAGCTCCAGGCAGTTAGGAAGTTAGCTTTTACTGAGTACTTACTACACACCGAGTAGAGCACTCACACCCTCAAGGAAGAATTGGGACCACCTGCGGAGCAGAGCAAGAAAGCACCTGCAGACAAGTGAAGACGCAAACAGAAACCAATTAGCTTAATAAGGCAAGGTTTTCCACAGGTTGTAGCAGCTTGAGTCCCACTCTTCAGGCTTTCCCTTCACTATTTTGCCCTCTAAGTTATTTTATTTTGTTTTTTCCCACCAAAGAAGCCTGCCTTATTCCATTTTTTTTTAAATTGGCTAGTTTAATTTCTTATTTTCTTAGCCTTTTGTCTCAAATTTTAACATATAAGGATATTATTTACTTGTATTTGTTCTTCACAAATAACTACATGTACTGAGCAAAATAATTATTAATTTACTTCTATTATTTTATACAAAAGGTTTATTATATAATCATGTAATTATTTCATAAAATCTTTTTTCTTTTACTTTTAAGCTTATGATTAATGCTGTTATCTATTAATTTTAATGAATGTAGTTAAGGATTTGCTACTATAAACGTTTCAGAGAGCCCAAAAAGAGTATTGTTCCTAAAAGCACATCAGAAAAATAAATAGAAAAATAAACAGTATGTAGTATACAGTCCATGGGAAGGTGACAAGATTGCTACAGAAGAACAGAGAAGAAATGAACCAAATATCTGGAATAAAGTACTCTTATCTAAAAACACTTTACAAAGAAACTAATAAAAAATGTTTTCTAAATTCCATAATGGAGAATGCAACACACATACAACAAATTAAGTCAACAAACAGCCCACTAAAATGACAATCAAGGTGATCAAAAATTAAATTACATTTGAGACAGTAAGTAGCAAGCCATAAGCTGTAGAAAATCCAACACAGGAGACTCCTAAATGTCTTCTAAACTCTGTCTTTGGGCCCACTTTTACTTCAAATTGAGAGACTGTGTTAAGGATAAAATCTCTTCACGGGTCCACAAGGGGCATGGTTTCAAAGGCAGGAGTTTCTCACCACCAGCCTCCATCCCCCAGAAGGTAAAGTTCTTTGGGTTTCCTGGGGTGAGCTAGGTGGAGAAATCCAGGTGGCCTCCTTTGTCCAAAAAGCCCCGCCCCAAGCTCTGGGAGGAGGGGCTCTGTTTTGGACCAAGGAGCCAATCCGGTATCAGAGTGAAAAATCAATCACTCCAGAGGAAGTTTAAAGGAACTCATTTCATTGCAGGAGAACATGAATGAGGTGGGAATAACTCCTGGGTTAAAACTCAACTGCTCTTACCTATACAGATATCCTTCTCTGGATTCCCCTCCCACAACAGTGTGGGAGCTCTCTCTCTCTCCTCTCTCTCTCTCTCTCTCTCATTCTCTCTCTTTCTCCCTCTCTCTCTCCGTCTAATAAATCACTTTTCTGCAAAACTCTTTGGGCCCATGCTATTGATTCCAACAGTAAGCTCACCGGGCTTCCAGGGCCCCTTTCCCATTCTTCTGAGTAAGAGAGGCCAAGGACCTCGTTGGATTGGGGAACTGGGAGCATCTTCCGGAACCCCTGCTCCCTCCGCCATTACAAAATCACACAAAACACTCCAATTAACTAGTGCCATCAAACAAATAGATCAGTAGGCCACTACCTATTGAGTCTCCTTTGAAGAATGCCCAGCAATAATCTGTACCCAATGTTACAACCAAGAAGCTCATGATTGGTGCAATTAAAAATCCAGAGGTAATACCAACAACCCTTCTGGGATTACAGAGATAAATAAAAGTATAGCTCATTCCAATCCCTAGGATGATTATACATGTGAATTCTGCCAACAATGTATGCCTTTACAAATATTGGCCCTCTTCCTATTAGTTATAATGATCTCCTTTACTGCAGTGCAAGACTCATTTATTAAGGTGGAAAGAAACTGCACTAAGAGACCAAGGATATCTGACCATGGGCCTCATTCCTGACCACTTATAAATAAATATATACAAGGAAGATGATGTATACAACATAGTATTACTTGGGCCAAAGCATTTCTCAAAAATCAGGGATTATAATTATCTTGGGAACTGTTTTCTAACCTAATCTTCTTGCAATACCAACTGCAAGTTTTACATAACCCTCAAAGTAAAAGTCTCTACAATTCCAACACTGGCTGCCCACAGACACAACCAGAGCTCTAGGATGTTACAGCCAAGGTAATTATTACAAAAAAAGTATTTAATTTAATATATACAAATACACTTAATCTTATGGAGAAGTCTAGATGTTTCATGAATGAGTTTCCCCACCCAGGTCTACTAAGACCATGACGAACAAGAAATTAGGAAAACCAGTGTTATTCTGGGAAATTCTTAAAAATGTACACACTCCACCTTAAAGGAGACAGAAACAATAAGGAAAAACCCAGGGATAAATTTGACCTGTGAGGAAATTTACTGGTGTAATTACACTGTCATCTTTGAAGGGGCCACCTCTGAGGCTACTAAAGGTATATAATTGGCTGACCTAGAAAAATTTCCCCTACTACAGAAGTGATGGAGCAAGTAGTGACCCAATGAAACACAGCGATGTCATGATAACAAGAATAGAAATAGGTCAAATGTATAATACAATTGATGTCTATTTCTGAAATAATTTGGTCCACTTGTGATGATCTCATATGTGAATCACATAGTTCTGATTCTAAACTCCATAGTTCAGAATCTAATTTGGTGAATTCAGAAAGGAAAGCAAGCATTTGTACGATCTTTATTTTTCTGAATACAGTACTGTTTCTTCATAATAATATTTTTTTCTTTTTTGGTGGGACAGAGAGTTTAGCCTAAAACAGGTTACCTCAACTTTCACACTATTGACATTTTGGATCAGATGTCTCTTTGTTGCTGGAGGAGGGGGACTTTCCTGTGTATTGTAGCGTTTAATAACATCCCTGATCTGTATCCACTACATACAACTTTTGTCCTCCCTGTCCCCAATATGACAATCAAACACATCTCCAGAATTGCTGAATGTCTCCTGTGGAACAAATCCCACTGCACCCCACCTGACTGGCCTAGAAAGCATGCTAGACTTTTTTACTCTGGCTTGCCTCTACCCACTTCCAGTCCTCCTATTTCTGGTTACTGGAATCTTATCCACACACCAGATTATTTTTGCATGGGTGTATAATGGACCATTCATTAACTGCTACAATTTCTTCTTCCAAACTGCAATTTTAACTTTAGGCTTCATTTTTTCTTTTTTTTTTTTTTTTTTTTTTTTTTTTTTTTTTTTTTTTTTTTTTTTTTTTTTTTTTTTTTTTTTTTTTTTTTTTTTTCCAATTTGCAATTTGCACTTATTTTTATTTATTTTGGTTCTTTTAAAATAGAAAAAAAAAAAGTTTATACATCTGTGACCTTTTCCCCATATTTTCCCAGAACTATTTCTATTTTTTTTAAGCGGGACCTACTCAGGAAAAGATTTTTGGCTCAATAAAATTCCCAAGTTCAGCCACTTTATAGGTTAAGAAAATTTTCTTTCAAAGTACAAACATAACTGGGAGATGCGAAATACTGTCATTGATGCAATTCATTTGGTGAGTTAAAAAATTACTGTTTCAGCATCTGCGTCTAAATTCAAGGTTTAAAATA
>PVKP010035299.1:0-23440 GCA_004027715.1 Plecturocebus donacophilus | reverse complement strand
ACAACAAAAAAGTGAACTTCCAATGCCAGTCAGGACAGAGAGCCAAGAGGGCTCATCTTTCCCTTTTCTGGGAGAAGCCACCTGTGCCACTTTTTTCTAGAACCTACTGAATCAATGTCTCTCTCTCTCCCCACTCCCCACCTTCTTTCTATCACTGTCTCTCTTCTGTGTGTCTCTTACACACACACAGAGTCTCCAAGAGCCTGACTCTTTTTGAGGGCAGCTTCTTCAACTGTCCTGGCTCAGAACTAAGGGGCCAAGACCGGGCACGGTGGCTCATGCCTGTCATCCCAGCACTTTGGGAGGCCGAGGCGGGTGGATCATATGAGGTCAGGAGTTGGAGACCAGCCTGGCCAACATGGTGAAACCCTGTCTCTACTAAAAATACAAAAATTAGCTGGGCATGGTGTCACATGCCTGTGGTCCCAGCTACTGAGGAGGCTGAGGCAGGAAGATCACTTGAACTCGGGAGGTGGAGGTTGCAGTGAGCCGAGATTATGCCACTATACTCCAGCTCCAGTGGCAGAGCGAGACTCCATCTCACACACACACAAAAAAAACTAAGAGGCCAAGTCTCCAGGCATCTCCTGCTTTGACTCTAATGGGTTTGAGAGTCAAACCCACGTGGGTTCCAATCCCATCACTGCGACCTAGCCGAGTGTGCTCTTGCATGACCCACCTCTGCCCTGCACCGTGGGGTAAACACACCCCTACCTCACAGTGCTCCTGGGAAAATTAAATGACCTTCACATAGGGAGGCTGAACTTAGGGCAGGGCCTGGCGCACAGCACATGCTGAACTCATGGAACAATATTGTCATCATCACATCTTAACACAGCCCTGGAGACCCTGGGCCCCACACAGCAGAGTCCAGGAGAGGTGAAGACCCGCCCACATCTTCCTCCTCTCTCCTCCTACCCATTCTCGGGTCAATCAGACGTCCAAGGCTTTGAGCCTTTTGCCCTCTGGCCCCTCGGGTTTCAGGGCATGCAAGGTTGTGGAGTTCATCTCCACATCTGGAGAGGGAGCTGACTTCTCAGTGTGGGGGCTTTAGAGCTGGCCTTGATTCTTTGCTTAACCTCCGTGTGCCTCAGTTTCCTCATCTGTGAAACGGGGCTAATGGTATTTCAGACTTCAGAGATGGCCGGGAGGAAGAAGTGAGCTTAGGGCATTTCTAAGCCGTTGGTGAGGGCCGAAGCACTGCATGGAATTGCGTTGATGGTCAAGTTGAACAGCAGGAATGACTAGGGCCTCAAGGTTGCTGTACGGAGCCTGAAGTAGGGGACCTGGGACCAAGTCCTGGCCTTCCTTCAGTCCTTTGGAAGAGTTTCAGTGGGGAAGGTCCTGCCTCTCTCAACCTTAATTTGCTCATCTGTAAAATGGGATCACTAATAATAAGTGCTGTGTATCGCACTTACTACATGTGTACTCTACAAGTGCCATGCCATTTAACCCTGCGGACAAGGCTTATTGTCACCTCTACCCTGCAGACCAAACTGAGGCTCAGAAAACTAAAATCACCTGCCCAAGCTAGAAAGGGACAGAGCTGGGATTAGGATGCAGGTGGGCTGGCTTTTGTCAGGGACATCAGATCCTCTGTCTTCCTGGGTCTTGGTGCCCAGGTGCTGCCTCATGGGCAGGATCAGAGAGCTTCAAGGTTGCGGTTTGAAGGCCGGGCGCAGTGGCTCATGCCTGTAATCTCAGCACTTTGGGAGGCCAAGGCTGGTGGATCAATTGAGGTTGGGAGTTCGAGACCAGCCTGGCCAACATAGTGAAACCCTATCTAGGCCGGGCATGGTGGCTCACACCTGTAATCCAAGCACTTTGGAGGCCAAGGCGGGCGGATCGCCTGAGGTCGGGAGATCAAGACCAGCCTGACCAACATGGTGAGACCCTGTCTTCAAAAAAAAAAAAAGAAACCCCGTCTATACTAAAATCCAAAACAAATCAGCCAGGCATGGTGGGACACACCTGTAATCCCAGCTACTTGGGAGATTGAGGCAGGAGAATCGCTTGAACCTGGGAGGCGGAGGTTGAAGTGAGCCGAGATCGCACCATTGTACTCCAGCCTGGGTGACAAGAGGGGAACTGCATCTCAAAAAAAAAAAACAGGTTGGAGTTTGAGCTGATCAGAGACAGAAAGGACCTGGGAGGGCACCCAGGAAGGAACCCAGGGTCCCAGTTTCTCCCTTGGCCACGTCTCAGGCTGCTGAGCCCTGGCTAACAGGGCAGCGGATGTCCTCAGGGCCTCAGAGAATCCTGGTCACTCATTCACTCCTGCTGTGCACCAGCCAGTGGGCTGGATGGAGGGTACACATGGTGAATAAGGCAACACAGGCCTTGCCCTTGAAGAGCTTCTATTTTCACGGCAGGAGATAGAAAACAGATAAATCAGATGATAAGAAGTCATGACGGGGAGCAGGAGAAAGAAAACGACAGCAGTGGAAGAGAGTGACTGCAGGCGGGGCCCCCTTTAGGACGGAGCAACCAGAGCTGAAGGAGAAGGAATTGGCCATGGGAAGATCTCGAAAGAGGTTCCAAGCAGCAGGAAGAGCACGTGCAAAGGCCCTGGGGTGGGAATCTACTTGGCATGCTGAGGAACAGCAAAGCCACAATGACGGCAGCAAAGTAAGCGAGGAAGAGAAAGACCTGGGCAGAGATCCGAGAATTTGGTGGGTGGAGGGAGAGGAACGAAATGAAGGCAGGGAGTTTGGATTTTATTCCTTGGCCAGGGAGGAAAACTGAGGCAGAAGGAGAGGAACAGACTTGCCCGAGGTCGTGCAGGGAACTAAGGGGGAGATCTGAAGAACGAGCTTGGGTTCCTGCTATAGCCACAAACATGGGGTTCCCCAGGGAGGCCTGGCACTCAGGACCCACCCAGGCTTCTTCCCAGACATGGACGTCTCCCGGGAAACAGCTTCTACTAGACGTTCTGCTTTTGCATTATCTTCCCAGCCTTAACCTCCCCAATGGCCCGGCCCTTCAACAGGGGGTCCCCCACCCCTCTCTCCCTGGCCCCTTCCCCAACCCTGAGGCTGGAGGCCCCACTTTTTTTTCACTCAGGGTGTTTTCTGATCCCTTTTGTTACCTGAACAATAAGTAACCCAGGTAGTTAGTTATAAACTCTGCAGGAACAAGGAGCTGGTTGATAATTTATAGCAACATCTCAAATTTAAATGGAAAGTAAATAGCATGCTGTTAGCATTAAAGAAAACCCAATCGGGGCAGGCGGGAAGCACTCCAGCCTCCTTGCAAGCTTGGGGTGCCTCATTCTCTCCTGTGCCCCTTCTCCCCGCTGGTCTGAGCCCCCGCCCCCGGCTCCTCAGACCTGCTTCTCCCAGCTTCTCTCTCCATCTCCCCGGTGGCCTCTCTCTTCCTCTCTCTACCCTACCTGCCTCAGCTTCCAGGTCTCTGCTGGTCCCCAGGAAGCACTTTGACCTCTGCTTCCCCCTCAAATGCTGTGGATCAAGCCTCCCCCAACCCTGCCATCCCCCCACAAAGGGGGCTGCTGACCAAGACGGCTCACTCAGCCAGGTAAGAAAGCATCCCCCTCCCCTACCCTCACCCCAAAGCCCCCCGTCCCATCTGGGGCCCTGTGCAGGTCAGGCCCAGCCCCACCCGTCCGCGTTGCCTTCGCCCTGGGTCTGGGATGCCTGACTCTTTGCCCCTCCCCTGCAGCTCGGGAGTCCTTTGCCCTCCTCTTCCTGCCAAGTCAGGGGGCCCTGGCTGCTCCCCTGCCCCCTGTCCCGGCCCTCGGGAGGCTCCCTGAGGCCTCTGGGAAGGCAGGAATCTACCAGCCCTCCCCCACCCCAGCTGGGATCAGGACCTTGGACAGAAAAGAGATGGGCCCCTTGGGAGCATCTTCGGGGCTATTCTGGCTCTGACTCCCTGGCCACCTCCTGCAGGCCTCTGCCCGCCCCGGTCATAGCAATTGGCAGCACCAAACAGAGTAGGGGGGCCCTCGGTTGGGTGAACTTAGTCAAGCTCCGTCCCTGCTCTGAGCCCCAGTTTCTGATTTGTGAAGCAGAGTCTGCCCAGGGCTCCTCTCAATGAGAAGGGAAATCATTCCCATGAAACCTCAGCACAGCGCCCAGTAAGCAGTGAACCTCCCCAAGCAGGCGCTGTAGGGTGGAAGTCAGGGAGCCTCTGGGGAGGGGTGGCCCCTGCAGCCCCCAGGCCACCCTTCCTTCTCCGACACCCACCCCCACCCCTACTAGGTGGGAGGTGGATTGGCCCAGAAATCTCCAGGCCACCATTCCTACAAGTTAATGATCACAGACCTTATCAGAGCCTTTCGCTGTTTATAAATTTATAAAACAAAAGAGAAATAATAAAGTGTGTGGGTAATTAGTAACTAGGTCAGCTCTGCTGAGGAGAGGGGCAGCATCGAGCTCAGGACCCACCCAGTTCTCCGGGAGACAGGGAGTCCGCCAGCGGATGAGATGTGGAATGGGGAGCCTCTAATGGCGCCTGCTGGTGCGGTGGGGTGCCTGTGGCCGCACAGGAAAGGGAACCAGCTCCCACCTCGAGGCTCAGTCTGCCTCAGGTAAGAAGGATCTGTGCTTTTCTGGCTGAATGCATGAGTCCCTGGGAGGGCAGGGAAGCCCCCAAAACCCCACCTTCCAGCCCTCCTTCCTGGCAGTGCTCCCTGGCCCCTGGAGCCTACCCTCTGAGGACTCAGGGCAGAAGTGAGGGTCTGGGGAGTGCAAATGATCATAGTGGCTAAAAGTTTCCACCACCCCCTGGTCATCCAGGCATTTGAATTGGGAATTCACCCACCTTGTCTCCCATCTTGGACCCCTGGGAAATGTCCCCCCTTCCCAAGGACTGAGCTGAAGGCTCGGCTCATGGGATGTGGGATTCTGGAGAGGAGCAGTTCAGGGCTGGAGGCTCAAACCTCCAAGCCAGGACCCCGGGCTTTCAGGGGCCCTGTCCCCCTTTCCGGCAACTAGGCTCAAGGCTGAAGCTCATGGGGACTCGACTCAGAAGCGGGGCTGCCTAGGAGCTGAGGGGGCCCCTCTAGGCTGTCCCCGGGCGCTGGGACGGGGAATGGCTCCTTACTGCAGAAGGGCCTCCACCACGGCTTTCTGGTGGGCCGCCTCCTCGGGGCTGAGGTTCTCCAGCTCTTTGAGGATGGGTGGCGTGAAGTCTTCCCCATCGTCGTCCGTCTCGTCCTCGGAGCCCCGAGTCTCCCCCAGCCCATTGGGCAGCTCAGCCAGCTCCGCTCCACTGCCGCCGCCCGCCTCGCCCTTGTCCAGGGGGCCATCTCCAGCCAGGACGTAGGGCCCCGGCTCCCCCAGTGCCTGGATCAGTGCCTCTTTGCTCAGCCCTGACTCGAGCAGGGCCGCCAGGAGCTCCGTCTGCAGCTGGCTCAGTTTAGAGACCATGGCTCGGCTGCCCCGGGGCCACGCGGCCTGGGTCCACCACGCCAGCCGCCTCCCCCACCGCGTGGGTTGCGTTTGCCTGCTGGCCGGTGGACACAAACCAAACACCTTGCACCCACTGCCCCCTAAAACCCCACTAGCCAAGCCCTGTGGGCACCCCCAACCCCCAACCCTGGCCCCAGCGGCCAGTGAATCAGGGCCCCTGCCTGCTCTGTTTACATTGGAGCTGGGGAAATTCTCCAAGGTTCATATTTATCCGTGTGCTTAGCGAAGGGACTGAACTTTGGACTTCAGCCCTGCAAAGTGCAGGCCTCATGGCAGTGGAGAGGGGCAGGGAGCTGTGGCCTTCCATGGGAGTGGGCAGAGGGGAGGGCAGGGGCTGCGCAGATGAGGGGCCCTGAGCAGCTGGGATGGAAGGTGCTGGGAGCCGGGGAGGCCATCGGGCGAGCAGCGTTGGGTCCCACCCCCAAAAGAGCCTTGTCAGGGCATCAGGCTGAGACAAGAGGGCAAAAAATGCTTGCCGCTGGCCAGGCGCGGTGGTTCACGCCTGTAATCCCACTACTGAGCGAGGCTGAGGCGAGCGATCACCTGAGGTTGGGAGTTCCAGACCAGCCTGGGCAACATAGCGAAACCCCGTCTCTACTAAAAATACAAAATTAGTCAGGCGTGGTGGCGCACGCCAGTGATCCCAGCTACTCGGGAGGCTGAGGCAGGAGAATCACTCGAACCCAGGAGGCGGAGGTTGCAGTGAACTGAGATCACGCCATTGCACTCCAGCCTGGGCAACGAGAGCGAAACTCCATCTCAAAAGAAAAAAAAAAAAAGCTTGCTGCTTACGAGAGCAGCCGCAGCAGGGAGCTCTAGACAGCTGGGCTGGCTCTTCTCAAGGGAGGAGGAAGCGCATGGCCATTTTGGGACCCTTCCGCCCCACTCCCGGCCTGACACCAGGCCTCCCTATAGGAAAATACATGTTAAGACTACCGTGTGCCGAGAACAGTGTGGGGGTCTGTAAGCGCGACTTCACTTCATTGCATTCTGCCACCAATTCTGAGTAGGTACCAGGATTATCCTCATTTTATAGGGGAGGAAATCAAGGCTCTGGGAGGAAATCGAGGCTCTGAGAGGTAAGCCGCGTTGTCCAAGGTCACACAGCCAGCAAGGAACAGGACTGGCAAGGACTGAGTTGAGGCGAGTGTGGCACTTGCCCTGGGTGCAAATTTATTTTGTATTTTTTGAGCTAGGTTCTCACTCTGTCACCCAGGCTGGAGTGCAGTGGCTCGGTCATGGCTTCCTGGAGCCTTGACTTCCTGGGTTTAGGTGATCCTCCCACCTCAGTCACCCAAGTCCCCAAGTAGCAGGCGCTACAGGCACACACCATCATGCCCAGCTTGTTTTGTGTGTATGTTGTGTGTGTTTTGGGGTGTGTGTGTTTCAGATGGCGTCTCGCTCTGTCACTCAGGCTTGGAGTGCAGTGGAGCAATCTCGGCTCACTGCAACCTCCGCCTCCTAGGTTTGTGATCCTGCCTCAGCCTCCAGAGTAGCTGAGATTACAGCCACTTGCCACCACACCTAGCTAATTTTTTTGTATTCTTCGTAGAGATGGGGTTTCACCATGTTGGCCAGGCTGGTCTCAAACTCCTGACCTCAAGTGATTCGCCCGCCTCGGCCTCCCAGAGTGCTGGGATTACAGGTGTGAGCCACCATGCCCGGCCTGGGGTGTCTATTTTTTCTGGAGATGTGGTTTTGCCATGCTGCCCAGGTTGGTCTCAAACTCCTGGGCTTGAGCCATCCACCCACCTCAGCCTCCCAAAGTGCTAGCATTACACACATGAGCCATCGTGCCTGGCAGCCCCAGGTGCAAATTTTAAAGGACTGCCAAAAAACCCAGTCATCAAGGTAAATAACATTTTTATGCACTATATTTTTAAAATTAAAATTAATGCAAAACCCCAAAGAACTTAAAACAGATGTCTACACAAAACTTGCACATGAATGCTCATAGCAGCATTATTCACAAGAGCCAAAGAATGGAAAAAGCATAAATGTTCATCACCTGATGAATGAATAAATAAAATATGGCACAACCGTGCCATGGTATAGACACATGCGTGTATATATATACATCTTTTTTTTCTTTTTCAACTGCAATAAAGATTTTTGTTGTTTTCTTGTTGTTTGAGATGGAGTCTCACTCTGTTGCCCAGGCTGGAGTGCAGTGGGGTAATGTCGGCTCACCGCAACCTCCACCTCCCGGGTTCAAGCGATTCTCCTGCCTCAGCCTCCCAAGTATCTGGAACTACAGGTGTGTGCCACCACGCCCAGCTAATTTTTGTGTTTTTGGTAAAGATGGGGTTTTACCATGTTGGCCAGGCTAGTCTCGAGCTCCTGACCTTAGGTGATGTGCCCACCCTAGGTCCCCCAAAGTGCTGGGATTACAGGCATGAGCCACTGTGTCCAGCCAATGCAATGGCCTATTATTTGGTCATATAAAGGAATGGAGTTCCCATACATGCCAAGGCCCGAGTCTTGAAAACATGATACTCAGTGAAAAAGCAGTCGCTAAAGACCACATCGTGTCTGGGTCCATTTATGTGAAAAGTCCAGAACAGGCAACTCCAGAGAGACAGAGAGGAGACTCGTGGTTGTCAGGGCATGGGTGGGAGACGGAATGGGGGCCGGCTGCTCTGTGGGTGTTGGGGCTTCTCTAGGATGATGAAAATGTTCTGTAACTGATTGTGTTGATATCGCACAACTCTGTACTAAAACCCTCTGAATTGCACATTTTAAAAGGGCGAGTTTGATGGTGTAAATCAATACAAAAATTGTTTTCGCTTTATTGAGATATACTTACCGTATGATTTACCCATTTCATGTGTGCTGAGATTTGTTTTTATTTTTTATTTTTTTCATTTTATTTATTTTTATTTTTTGAGACAGGATCTGGCTCTGTTGCCCAGGCTAGAATGCGATGGTGTGATCTCAGCTCACTACAACCTCTGCCTCCTGGGCTCAAATCATCCTCCCTCCTCAGCCTTCAGAGTAGCTGGGACTACAGGTGTTTGCAACCACACCCAGCTCATTTTTCTTTGTATGTTTGGTAGAAACAGTTTCACCCTGTTTCCCAGGGTGGTCTCAAACTCCTAGACTCAAGAGATCCTACCACCTCAGCCTCCCAGAGTGCTGGAATTATGTAGGCATGAGCCACCATGCCCGACCTCAAAAAGTATTTTTTAACTAATGTAAAATAATCTGTAATAAACAAAATAGAGAGGCCCTGCCCTCACCACCAGCCAGATGTGGCTACCAAGCATTTGAAAGAGGGCTTATGTCACTTGTTGAAATGGTAATTTTAAAAAATATATTGAGTTAAAATTTTAAATTAAGGAAATTTAGACTGGACACAGTGGCTCACACCTGTAATCCCAGTACTTTTGGGAGGCTGAGGTAGGTGGATCAGGTGGGAGGTCAGGAGTTTGAGACCAGCCTGACCAATATGGTGAAATCCCGTCTCTCCTAAAAATAAAAAATTAGCCTCAGGAGGCTGAGGCAGGAGACTCACTTGAACACGAGAGGCAGAGGTTGCAATGATCCAAGATCACACCACTGCACTCCATCCTGGGCAACACAGCAAGACACATCTCAGAAACAAAGAAAATTTAAAAGTTAACTTTTGGCCGGGCACAGTGGCTCACGCCTGTAATCCCAGCACTTTGGGAGGCCGAGGCAGGTGGATTATGAAGTCAGCAGTTCAAGACCAGCCTGGCCAAGATGGTGAAACCCTGTCTCTACTAAAAATACAAAAATTAGCCAGGCGTAGTGGCAACCACCTGTAATCCCAGCTACTCGGGAGGCTGAGGCAGATAATTGCTTGGACCCAGGAGTTGGAGGTTGCAGTGAGCTGAGATTGCACTACTGCACTCCAGCTGGGTGACAGAGTGAGACTGTCTCAAAAAAAAAAGTTAACATTTAGAATAACTTTAAATTAGATTTAATTAAAATTAAATTATATTATTTATATATATGTTAATATAATGTTATATCTCTTTTAAAATAATTTAGTTTAAATTAAAATTTTATTTATAAAAATAACTTTTTATTTTAAAAATTAAAGAACTCCTGGTCTCAAGTGATCCTCCCACCTCAGCCTCCCAAGTAGCTGGGACTACAGGTATGCACCATCATGCCCAGCTTGCTTATTCATTCATTCATTCATTCATTTATCTTTTTCATTTGCTTTTTGAGACAGGGTCTCCTTCTGTTGCCCTGGCTGGAGTGCAGTGGCACAATCTTGGCAAACTGCAGCCTATACCTCTGGGGCTCCCGTGATCCTCTCACCTCAGCCTCTGCAGTAGCTGGGACTACAAGCATGTGCCATCATGGCTGGCTAATTTTTGTATTTTTTGTAGAGACGAGGTTTTGCCGTGTTGCCCAGGCTGGTCTTGAACTCCTGGGCTCCAGCAATCCTCCCACCTCAGCCTCCCAAAGTATTGGGATTATAGACATGAGCCATCTCACATAGCTGATAATGTATTTCATTCTGAGAACAACTCTATGAATTAGGAACTGTTATAATTCCCCTTCTCCAGGATGGAAAGAGAGGCTCAGAGAGGTTAAATGACTGCTTGGAGTCCCTCAGAGCTGGGCTTTAAGTCCCCCTGAGCCAGGCAGGCTGGCTGTGCAGGACAAGTTGGCAGCCCTTGCCTTAAGCAGAGTGGTACCCTCTTTCATCCAGTGCATTTATTTTTTATTTTTATTTTTGAGACAGTCTCTCTTTGTCACCCAGTCTGGAGTGCAGTGGTGCGATCTCAGCTCACTGCAACCTCTGCCTCCTGGGTTCAAGAAATCCTCCTACCTGAGCCTCCTGAGTAGCTGGGACTACAGGCACATACCACCACACCTGGCTAATTTTTGTATTTTTAGTAGAGACGGGGTTTCACCATGTTGGCCAGGCTGTTCTCCAACTCCTGACCTCAGGTGATCTGCCCTCCTCGACCTCCCAAAGTGCTGGGATTTATACGTGTGAGCCACTGCACCCGGCCAAGTGCATTTTTTTGTAAACCCCCATTCAAGTTGCTTTGAGGTTGGGCTGCTTACTGCTGATGACAGCATTCTCAAGTTCAGGCTAAAGGACAGGGAAGAGGTTGTGTGCTGTCCCTTCGTGGCTTTGAGGCTCTCCTGCTTACTCTCCCAACCGCCCCTTGGTGACTTTCCCTTTCCAGGGAGCCAGAGGGAGCAAGGAGGGTGGGGCCTGACTCCTGTCCCCAGCATGTAAACTCATGAACTGCTGGGTCCTCAGGCAGCTAGGTGGCTGAGCATTTGAGTCTGAGACGGCAGGTGGATTTGGTGGGAGAGGAAATGACAGAGATTGGGGATGAGCCTCCAGAGAGTCTAAGGAGAGAGGTACCCAAACAGAAAGTTCCAGCCCCCAGCCTGCCCTTCCCCCACCCTCAGGAGCCAAAGCTGAATTAACTCAAGGTCAGGAGTGGCATTTGCATTCTTGAGAATCACTGCAAAAAAGAGCTGTAGTCGTGGCTGAGTGGTTAAGGCAACAGACTAGGGAATCACTAAGGGAAAAAAATGAATAGTGGCTGGGCATGAAGTCTCACGCCTGTAATCCCAGCACTTTAGGAGGCCAAAGTGGGCAGATCACTGCGGTCAGGAGTTCAAGACCAGTCGGGCCAACATGGTGAAAACCCATCTCTACTAAAAACACAAAAATTATCTGGGCATGGCGGTGGGCACCTATAATCCCAGCTACTCAGGAGGCTAAGGCAGGAGAATTGCTTGAACCCAGGAGGCGGAGGTTGCAGTGAGCCAAGATCGCACCACTGCGCTCCAGCCTGGGCGATAGAGCGAGACTCCATCTCAAAAAAAAAAATTGAAAATTAAAAATTAAATTGAACAGTTATGTTTAGTAAGTGCAGTATGTAGGCCAAGACAACTACTAAGTATGTCCTAACAACTTAGTAGCTGCTCGAAAAAAATAATGCACATAAATTAAAAGAAAAAACAATATTTTGCTCACTCTTAACTACCTGTAAGGATGCACTCACGGGATGCGTGTGCCTGCTGCGCTGTCCACAGCTGCTCAAACCTTGAAATTAAATTGGATGCTACCACCCTCGTTTCCTGTTACACAATAACTTTTGCATGGCACTTGCTTTTTATCACAACTGCCATATACTCGGCTTCACAAAATCTTGTCATCGTGGAAAGGAAGGTCCTTCCGTCGAACATTCAAACTTAACTCCCCTGAGCTGGTAGTTTGCAAGATGTCCAGCAGGTGTCGCTGTGTTTCCTTCGCAAATTCTCTAAAATATTCTGCTGTGTCCCGGGACGTAGTAGATAATAAATGGTGGCTGTGAGTTTTATCGCAGTTCTCTCCTACTGGGTGAGCAGCTGTTTGCCAGGCTAGAATTCGGGCCAGGCACAGGCTTCCCGCTTGGTCTTAGCAGCCAGCACAAGACGAGTGTCCCTTCAGCCTGTCTCAGAGCTCTTTTGCAATTCAACTGACCCTTGTCCTTCAGTCCAGACAATGCCCCAGGGCCCTCCTGCATTCAAACGGACTGTTCTCCTTCTCACCCTACTACCTTTTCAACTTTATGGACAGCAATGCAATTTTCTCATCCATTTTCTCATTTAATATCTAACAGCTTCATCATATCCCCGTTTTACAGATAAGGAAACTAAGGCATTAAGAGGATAAGGAACCTCATCAGCTAAGGCAGAGTTAGGATTTGAACCCGGATCTCCGTGATGCCAGAATCTAAACCTTGACTAAATATTTGTCACTATTACTTTTGTTGTTGTTGTTGTTCTGGGTAACTCCAACCCTCTGCTCACTGGCCTCATCACCTCCCTGCTGATTTCGCAGGTGAAGAGACCTAGAGCACAGTGCCTGTGTTTGAGCCTCGCTCTGCCATTTACCAGCCATATGACGTTGGGCAACTTGCTTAACTTTGCTGTGCCTCAGTTTCCCCTTCTCTTGGGTTAGGAGAATGAATAAAGAAATATCCACAGTGCCCAACACCCTGCAAGCGGCCAGGTGCTGTGGCTCATACCCGCAATCCCAGCACTTTGGGAGGCCAAGGCAGGTGGGTCATTTGAGGTCAGGAGTTTGAGACCAACCTGGCCAACATGGCAAAACCTCATCTCTACTAAAAATACAAAAATTAGCCGAGCATGGTGGTGCACACCTGTAATCCCAACTACTCGGGAGGCTGAGGCAGAAGAATCACTTGAACCTGAAAGACAAGAGGTTGCAGTGAGCCGAGATCGAACCGCTGCACTCCAGCCTGGGCCACAGGGCGAGACCCTGCGTCAAAAAATCAAAAATAAATAAAAGTAAAAAATGAACAGTGCCCAAACCCCTGAAAGCATTCCACATGACTGAACGAACGCTATGATGTGATTACTAGCATAACGACCCCACGCCCCTTGGCCAAACTGAGTTCTCTTCTCTTATAAAAACTTCTCCGTATGAAGTCACTGATTCCACTTGACCCTTTAGCCCTCACCCTGGCATTCAAGGGCATGGACAGCTCAACCCCACGCTCTGGCCAGGCTGACCTCTTCTTTCTCTTCTGTGGCGTAGAGGGGCTTCTTGCCACGGCCACCACTTGCCCCTACCCCCTGCCCACTTTTGTCACTCCGTACTATGTTGAAGCTCCCAAGAGAGACAGCTGCAGTCATCACTGTCCACTCTGTTCAGTGAGGTCAACTCGGCCCAGCTGGGGGTATTCACATTATGGAAACAGTCAGATTTGGTGTGTGTGTGTTTTATTTTGCTTTTTCAGAGAGCCGGTTGTTAAATATTAGCCAACTCCCCTTGCTGCTGTTCCTTCTGCCTGAAACACCTCCCCGCAGCCAGTGAGCTCTGGAGACGAACGGACCTGGGTCTGCATTTCCCAAAGGCAAGAACCTGGTGTCACCTGCATGTGATTTGCCACATCTGAGCACCACTGCCTGTCACATTATTTACCGAGCAGTTTTGCTCCTGTCAATGCACTTTTTAAAAATTAAACTTAGGGGGGAAAAGAAAAAAATAATAAAAGTAAAATTAAACTTATTTTAACAAGAAAAGCTTTATGTAATTTTAATACACAGAAAACCAGTGTCCCGGCCAGGCACAGTGGCTCATGTCTGTAATCCCAGCACTCTGGGAGACCAGGCAGGAGAATCACTTGAGGTCAGAGGTTCAAGACCAGCTTGACCAACATGGTGAGACCCTGTCTCTAATAAAAATTAGCCAGGCATGGTGGCACCAGCCTGTCATCGCAGCTACTTTGGCTGGCTGAGACATGAGAATTGCTTGAATCCAGGAGGCAGAGGTTGAGGTTGCAGTAAGCCAAGATCTCGCCACTGCACTCCAACCTGGGTGACGGAGTGAGACTCTGCCTCAAAAAAAAAAAAAAAAAAGAAAGAAAACCAGTATCCCTTGCCATGAATAGCAAACGATCATTAAAACATGGAAACAAGCATGCACACTTGCCCTTGTTTCACAAGAAGGCCCTAAGTCTAAGGATGGTTTCTCTGTGTTAAAAGGAAATTAGACAGCAGTCAGAGGGGTGTGAAAGATAGCCTCTAGCACCTACCCAAACCTTTCTCCTCCATGTAAGCACTTTAGAAGGGGCTAAAGAGAGAATGTTCTCCCTACATGTACCGTATCACCTACAATTACCATGCGTGCCACTATCTTGCAAACGCTGCAGGCAAGAGTAAATGTGGACGCTTTAGCTTGGCACTCAAAGCCCTCCTCCACTGGAATCTTCCCAGCCTCTTCTTGCACAGCCCCTCCATGCCCAGGCCTCACCCACTGTATTTGCCATCAGAGAACGTACCTCCAACGGTCTCACCTCTGTGCCTTTGTACACGCTGCTGTCTCTACCTGGAAACCTCCATTTGTCAAGCTGCTACTGTCTTCAAGATCTTCCTGGTCAGAATCTCCTGCTGTCCTCTTCTGCCACCTGCAGCAATGTGAGCCTTCGCTGGCTGGCCTTCACTGCTCACTGGAGCAGGGCTAACAGCATCAGAGTGCCCGGGACCAGGGGTCAGAAATACAGATTCCTAAGTCTACACTCAAAGATTTTCTTCTTCTTCTTCTTCTTTTTTTTCCCAATTTTCTTTATTTTAAAGACAGGGTCTTACCATGTTGCCCAGGCTGGTCTTGAACTCCTGGGCTCCAGCAATCCTCCCATCTTAGCCTCCCAAAATGCTGGGATTACAGGCATGAGCCGCAGCACCCAGCCCCAGAGATTTTGATTTAGTAGGTCTGGGGTGATGATTTTTGCATCACAGGACAGAGAGATGAATATTGTTCTCTGTAAAAAAAAATAATTAAAATGTGTTTTTATGAAATATATTTGAAAGAGATGTAGAAGGACATACTCCAGACTGTCAACATCAGTTGCCTTTGGCAGGGAGGGATACACAAAAATAAAAATGATAGCAGGGCAGGGGAATAGAATTCAAAAGTCCTCCATGAGACATTTCATGTACAATGAAGTCATACAGTGTATATTTTTATATCAGAATGAACCACAGCAGGCCGTATGAAAAGACGGCCTCCAAAGATATATCTGCAGTTATCTCTAGGTGGTGAAATATGGGGGATTTTTACTTTCCTGTTTATTCTTTTCTGCATTATTTCATTTTTTTTTTATTTATTTTATTTTTGAGAGAAAGTCTTGCTCTGTCATCTAGACTGAATGGAGTGCAGTGGTGGGATCTCGGCTCACTATAAACTCTGCCTCCTGGGTTCAAGTGAGTTTCCTGCCACAGCCTTCCAAGTAGCTGGGATGACAGGTGCCCACCACTACACCTGGATGATTTTTGTATTTTTAGTAGAGACAGCGTTTCACCATGTTGGCCAGGCTGGTCTTGAACTCCTGACCTCAGGTTTCCACCCACCTCGACCTCCCAATATTTTTTATTTTATCTTTTTTTGCAACAGGGTCTTGTTCTATTGCCAAGGCTGAGTGAGGTGGTATAATCACAGCTTACTGCAGTCCTGACCTCCTGGGCTCAAGTGATCCTCCCACCTCAGCCTTCTGAGCAGCTGGGACTACAGACATGTGCCCCATGCTCAGCTTTTTTTTTTTTTTTTTTTTTTTTTTAAGAGATGGGGTCTCACCATGTTGCCCAGGCTGGTCTCGAGCTTCTGGGCTCAGGTCATCCTACATAGGCCTTCTAAAGTGTTAAGGTTACAGGCAGGAGCCCTGAACCTTTTAACATGAACATTTATTATTTATATCTGGAAAAAAATATAAAGTTATTTTTGTGTGGGTGATACCTCCCTCAAAAAAAAAAAAAAAAAAATAGAGGCCAAGCACAGTGGCTCATGCCTGTAATCCCAGCACTTTGGGAGACTGAGGCAGGCAGATCAAGACCAGCCCAGTCAACAGTGAAACCCCACTTCTATGTAAAAATATATAAATTAGCTGGGTGTGGTGGCACACGCCTGTAATCCCAGCTTCTCAGAAGGCTGAAGCAGAAGAATTGCTTGAACCTGGGAGGTGGAAGTTGCAGTGAGCCAAGATTGTGCCACTGCACTCCAGCCTGGGCAACAGAGCAAGACTCTATCTCCTAAAAAAAAAAAAAAAAAAAAAAAAAAAAAAAAAGGCCAATAAAATCTCTCAACAGTTTCCCTTAGGGGTTTGTCTCAGGATCCCGGCCCAGCTGTGGGCCACAGACAGCAAAAACCAAGGTCCGTCTATTACTGGGCATCCAGGCTTCATAATCTCTGCTGCCTACACGCCTGGAACTCCACACATTGCGCATGCCCCAGAAATGCTTGCCCGACAGACTCAATCCACAATTTCTCAATGCATTTCTCATGATTTGCTGAAGGCATCTCGTCAATCCAATTAGATCGTAAACTCCAGGAGTGCAGGGACCACGCTGACCTTCCTATCACCCCCCTTGCCCCTGCCCAGCTCTGGTCTGGGCACACAGTGACCCTCAAGGGCAGCACCAAGACTTGAGGCAAGAAGAACACCTGTAGAAGGAAAAGGCTGGAGCCTGGTGGCACCTCCATCTGCTTCCCTGCCATCCTCTTCCTCAGCAGCGAAGGACGTGCTAGTTCCATGCGGCAGAAGTTTCCAAACACGTTAGCCTAAGAATTTCGAGTCACGCAAAAAATAAATAAATAAATTCCCAGAGTCACAGGGTTAAAAAAAAATCCGATTCCACAGCCCCACCCTGGTTCCTGAGTCAGACTCCCCAACCAAAGTGCCAGAGAATCTCATCTTTGAACAAACACTTCAGGCAGTTTTCCCAGGATAAAGCAAGTATCTCTGAGATACTTGGGTATCTCAGATGTGGCTCTTGCCCTCAAGATGTTTACAAAAGAAAACAAGAAACCTGTTTCCAACAAGCAAAAACCCAGAGAGACCTCAAATACAAAGATGCAAATAAGATTAGTAGAGAAATAAATTAGCCAGGACTTTGTCCTTCAGTCGCAGGGCTGGCTGTTGGAAGGTCTGCGGTAGACATACCAGCTGTATGACCTTGAACAAATCCCGTCTCCACTCTGGGCCTCCGTTTCCACATCAGTAGTGGGGACATGTGGGCCTCGCCCACAGCGTTGTTGTGAGAATGCGACAAGGTGAAATGCAGCTGTGAATATAGCAAGCCGGCATTTGATTAAATGTTAGTTTCATCCTGAGAAAAATAGGTAATGTTTCTGAGCACTTACTGCCCAGCCCTGTGCTAAGTGTTTTATGTTCACTTGCTCCTTTAACTCTCGCAAAAACCCCATGAGGCTGGGCGCGGTGGCTCACGCCTGTAATCCCAGCACTTTGGGAGGCCGAGGTGGGAGGATCACAAGGTCAGGAGATCAAGACCATCCTGGCCAACATGGTGAAACCCCATCTCTACTAAAAATACAAAAATTAGCTGGGTGTGGTGGCACATGCCTGTAACCCCAGCTACTTGGGAAGTTGAAGCTGGTGAATCGCTTGAACCCGGGAGGTAGAGGTTGCAATGAGCCAAGATCATGCCACTGCACTCCAGCCTGGTGACAGAGCGAGACTTCGTCTCAAAAAGAAAAACAAAAACAAAAACAAAACAACTTAAGAGGTAGGTTCTGTTACTATCCCCATTTCACAGATGAGGAAATCAAGGCACAGAAAGGTTAAAAAAAACATGCTCAGGCCAGGCATGATGGATCACCCCTGTAATCCTAGCACTTTGGGGAGGCTGAGGATGGAGGATTGCTTGAGGCTAGGAGTTTGAGACCAGCCTGGGCAACATAGCAAGACACTGCTTCTACAAAAAAAATTGTTTAAAGCTAAGTGCAGTGGCTTACACCTATAATCCGAACACTGAGAGGCTGAGGCAAGTGAACTCTTAAGTCCAGGAATTCAAGACCAAACTGGGCAACATAGTGAGACCCTGTCTCTTAAAAAAAGAAAATCAGCTGGGCATGGTGGTGCATGCCTGTGACCCCAACTACTCAGGAGGCTGAGGGCAGAGGATCGCTTGAGCCCAGGAGTTTGAGGTTGCAGTGAGCTATGATTGCGCCATTGCACTCCAGCCTGCATGACAGAGAAAGATCTGTCTCATAAATAAATAAATTAAATAAATAAATAAGTACCCAAGAGCTGGGATTAGAGCCCAGAAAACCTATCCTGTAGCCCCAGGAGGAAATAGCCTCATGGGAGCAAAACCACAAAGTGTTTAGGACTCATAGAAATTACACATTGGCTTCTTTGGGGAAAGTGGTCCATTCAGCTCAGCAGGACCCAAAACAGCAAAAGGGCCGAGTTCAGCCCGCCTGCCCTAGGTGTGGCCCCCGCCGGGATTCCTAGCCCTGCCAGTTTTCCCAGATTGGCCAACACACATCTGAATCCCTGGGACCAGGAAGTGCCAATGCCTGGGTCTTGCTAAAGCCACTTATTATTGACAGATGTCCCAAGTGTCATTTAGTCACCACCTCAGTGCAGGACCTCATCCCTCCCAGAAAGCTGCAGCTTCTGGACTCCACCTGCTGAAAACAGGGCTTTTGTGGGAATACGACGGGACAAGAAGAACAGGTTGAACCCGGCTTCTGTGGGACCCGATGTGCGAGTCACGTTCATTCACGTCCCTGGCCTGGAGCCTCTTCACTCACAAGTTGTTGATAATGGAAAAAATAAAACCACATGCGATCATATTTCTGCACAGATAGATATAAGAGCCTGGGGCACTGGTTGTTTCTGGGGTAGGGAAGGGAACTGAGAGACCCAAGAAGAGGGTGGACAAGCCTGGCACGGTGGCTCACCCCTGTCATCCCAGCATTTTGGGAGGCCAAGGTATGTGGATCACCTGAGGTCAGGAGTTCGAGACCAGCCTGGCCAACATGGCAAAAGCCCATCTCTACTAAAAGTACAAGAATTAGCTGGGTGTGGTGGCACATGCCTGTAATCCCAGCTACTGGCAGGCTGAGGCAGGAAAGTTGCTTGCACCGGGGAGGTGGAGGATGCAGTGAGTCGAGATCATACCACGGCACCCCAGCCTGGGTGACAGAGTGACTCTGTCTCAAAAAAAATTAGGAGGACAAAGGCTTCCCTCTTGTGCTGGTCCTTTTACTTGCTCCTTTAACTCCCGAAAGCAACCCTAGGAGGTAGGTTCTATTATCATCCCCATTTCACAGATGAGGAAATCAAGGCACAGAAAGGTCAACTGGTGTGGGTCCTGGTAGAATATAGCTGGCACTCTCAAATTATACGATTCAAGAAGGTTTTCCTAAAAGGACTATGAGGCTGGGCACAGTGACTCACGCCTGTAATTCCAGCACTTTGGGAGGCCAAGGCCGGCAGACACTTGAGGTCAGGAGTTTGAGAGCAGGCTGGCCAATGTGGAGAAACCTTGTCTCTACTAAAAATATAAAAATTAGCCAGGTGTGGTGGCACGTGCCTGTAATCCCAGCTACTCAGGAGTCTGAGGCAGGAGAATCACTTGAACCCGGGAGGCAGAGGTTGAAGCAGAGATTGCACCGTGCACTCCAGCCTGGGTGACAGAGTGAGACTCCATCTCAAAAAAAGAAAAAAAATGGCCTGGCACAGTGGCTCATGCCTGTAATCCTAGCACTTTGGGAGGCAGAGGCGGGTGGCTCCTCTGAGGTCAAGAATTCAAGACCAGCCTGGCCAACTTGGCAAAACCCCGTCTCTATTAAAAACTACAAAAATTAGCTGGGCGTGGTGGCAGGTGCCTGTAATCTGAGCTACTCGGGAGGCTGAGGCTGGAGAATCACTTGAACCCGGGAGGCAGAGGTTGTAGTGAGCTGACATCGAGCCACTGCACTCCAGCCTGGGTGACAGAGAGAGATTCCATCTCAAATAGTAATAACAATTAATTGATGTAATTTAATTCAGCTGCTTCGCCTTCGCCTACGAGGGGTTGGGCCACACTGTCCACTCATGATCACCTCCGTCCACTCCTCCTGCCCTGCACAGCAGCTCCTCCACCCGAACCGCCCCTCCCTGCCTGGCCCTTCGCCTGTCCGTGATGTGCCTCCTGCCAGAACCCCTCTCCCAGCTCCTCCTCCCATCAGCACCTCCTTTTCATCCCTCCCTATCCTGTGGTCTGAATGTTTGTGTCCTCCCCAAGTTCATATATGGAATTCTAACCCCCCAGGTGGTGGCATTAAGAGGTGGGACCTTTGAGAGGCAGGGTCAGTTCCCTTACCAAAGAGACCCAAGGGAGCTTGTTTGCCGCTTCCGCCAGGTGAGGGCCCCGCAAGAAAGTGCCCTTGCTGGACATCCCAGCCTCTAGAACTATGAGAAATAAATATTGGTTATAAGTAACCCAGTTTATGGTTTTGTTTTTTGAGACAGAATCTCACTATGCGGCCCAGGCGATCTCGGCTCACTACAAACTCTGCCTCCCGGATTCAAGAGATTCTCCTGCCTCAGCCTTCTGAGTAGCTGGGACTACAGGCACCTGCCACCACACCCCTGTAATTTTTGTATTTTTAGTAGAGACAAGATTTCACTCTGTTGGCCAGGCTGGTCTCAAACTCCTGGCCTCAAGCAATCCTCCCGCCTTGGCCTCCCAAAGTGTTGGGATTACAAGCATGAGTCACCATGCCCAGCCTATGGTATTTTTTTATAGCAGCTGGAACAGGCTAAGACATCCTACTTCTCAGCTTAAATGTCACCTCTGCACAGAGCCCTTCATGACACATCTGAACAGATTCTTTCCTGTGACTCTCCATCTCTGCACTGTTTGCTCTTTCAGGGTGCTTTTTAACACTTGTGAGGGTTTATGTGTCTCCTCTTCCAGGCTGTAAGCTTCATAAAGTCTCTGTTTTGTTCATAACTAGAACAAGCCCTAACACATAGCAGTGGGTGTTCATTAAACATATGAAGAATGAATCAGCGAGTGATTTCACGTCTCATCATCTCTAAAAAGCCTGTTTGATCCCTTCCAGGACCAGGAAATTTCTGACATTATCAAGGATGTCATTGCAAAGTGAAATGTCATGAACATATAGGAGCTGCTTCCTTCCAGAAGCTGGCAGTGTTGCGGGGGCTGCACAATGTCACCAGTGCTCTGACCTTTCTGCTCAACCATCTTCAGCGGGTACCTGCTGTACTCAGAGCTACCTCATGGGCCAAGATGGCTGCGGGACTCTCACCATTATATCCAAATACCAGGCAGCAGAAAGAGGTAGAATAGGGGGCAAAAGCAATGAACCTCAAGGCTGAGGCTCCCGGGAGCCTCATACCCTTTTACCTACAGTCTGTGGAATGCAGTGTGGTCACAGGCCCACAGCAAAATGCAACAGAGACTGGGGAATGTCTTCATTCCAGGCAGCGCAATCGGAATCTGTTATTGTTTATTTATTTATTTATTTTGAGACAGTCTTGCTCTGTCGCCAGACTGGAGCGCAGTGGCACAATCTCAGCTCACTGCAACCTCTGCCTCCTGGGTTCAAGTGATTCTCCTGCCTTAGCCTCCCAAGTAACTGGGACCACAGTTGCGCGCACCATGCCCGGCTAGTTTTTTGTATTTTAGTAGAGACAGGGTTTCACCATGTTTGCCAGGATGGTCTCACTTTCCTGACCTCGTGATCCACCCACCTCAGCCTCCCAAAGTGCTGGGATTACAGGTGTGAGCCACCGCGCCCGGCCGGGAATCTGTTATTAAGGGGAAAAAAATAGGAAGAATGGACATTAGGTATGTAACTAGCTACAAATGATCATGGCATTGCCGTTTATTAAGCACTTACTAAGTGCTAGACACAGTCCTAACTACTTAATAAATGTGGTCTGGTCAAACAAGATTGCCCTTTGCTCCTTCTGTAGACACACACACACACACACACACACACACACACACACACGAGCCAGTTGGGCTTGGCCTGCTTCACTGTGGGAGCTGACATGCAAAGTCTTTGTCATGTGACTCTGAGCAGGAAGAGGATAGTGTCCTCTTAGCATAATAAGATCAGGATTCATAAAGTTAAATCAAAGTGCTGTAACTAGGAGGAATATCAGTTTCCCATGCAGAAGATAAAGGGGAATGTTTTCAGAAGGAAATTGATCTTTATGGTTTGAAACATGTTTAATTTTAAATATGTGGACAGAAAACCAGCTACAGCCTGGCATGGAAACTCCTGTTGTTCCAGCCAGCGTCGTGGAGAACCAGAGACCATGCCCCCTTCCTCCCTCAGAGGAGTTAAAGTCCCTCAGTGGAGGCCAAAGTCCCCTGCTCCTCTCTGCAGTCAGCAGAAACCAGAGGAGAACGTCTTTAGACAGTCAGCAGACTCGGGAACTGTGTACTTTGCAATTTACAAAGAGATGCTCTGGGACTTTTTTTTTTTTTTTTTTTAACTTTTATTGTTTTAAAACAGAGTCTCACTCTGTTGCCCAGGCTGGAGTGCAGTGGCTCGATCTTGGCTCACTGTAACCTCCACCTCCCAGGTTCAAGCGATTCTCCTGACTCAGCCTGCCGAGTAGCTGGGACTACAGGCACCCGCCACCACACCTGGCTAATTTTTATATTTTCAGTAGAGACAGGGTTTCGCCATGTTGGCCAGGCTGGCCTCGAACTCCTGACCTCAGGTGATCCACCTGCCCTTCGCCACCCAAAGTGCTGGGATTACAGGCATGAGCCATCACACCCAGCCTGGGACTTTTTAAGTTTTACAGAGCACGGGTGATGATTCATGGGATGCTGGAGATGCCCCAAGACTGGAGATGTGACTTGGGGGATCCTGAGGATTGGTGACCTGGGCAAAACCCAGGGAGGCTGGATCCTGGGTATGGAGTAGCCAGTCTGAATACAGACCCCTGCACCAAAGGTTGGCACAGAAATAGTGGTCTTGCCAGCCTTCAGGGGAGGCCCACACCAGTCTTAGACTGCCCGCTTCTGGAAGGAATCAACTCTTATATGTTTACCCCATTTCAACTCCTGTTCTATATAGCTAAACCGAATACCAAACTGATGCATTATTATCATTTTCAGAACCAACCAAAGCTGGAATAACGTTTTTGATAATGTCAGGAGTTTCCTAGTCCTAGAAGTGAGCAAACAGAGGCTTTTCAGAGATGTGAAATCACTTACTGATTCATTCTTCATATGTTTAATGGGCACCCACTAGGTGCTAAGCCTTGTTCTAGTCATGAACAAAATAGAGATTTCACGAGGTTTACAGGCTGGCGGAGGAGACATGGATCAGGCTATTATGTGTAGACCAAAGGCTGGGAGCGCCCACCCAAACATGTTTACCTATGTAAGAACCCCGTAACCTTTACACGAGACTAGAAATAGTAAGTGCTGAGTCATGACTGAGTTTGAATGCCACCTTACTTGAAGTCTGAATCAGGAATAATCTGATTTCAGAAGAATAAAATGAGGCTTCTAGCACCTGTCCCAAGTTGCAAGGAAATGAGGGTATTCTATAAGAGACAGATGACGGGACCGTGCGGCAATGAATTTGTCAAACTCAAGGCTAAGGACACAGCCCCTGCACAAGGCTGCCTTGGCTTCAGATCTCAGGTGCAGGTGGGGGTTCCTATGCCACCCTCACTTCTGACCACTTGGCTGCAAATTTGAGGGTTCCCACTACC
>PVKP010035298.1:0-23436 GCA_004027715.1 Plecturocebus donacophilus | reverse complement strand
GGGGAGGGGAGGGGAGGAGAGGAGAGAAAAGATGGCACAGAAGGCACATTCTCACTACCCCTTCACCCAGTAAATGACTATTTACTGAACATCTACTTACTAAGTGTCTAGCACTTACTTAGGCACTGTGCTGCTGCAGGGCAGGGGTGGGCAAGGGTGGGCAAGGTTTGGGTGTTGGAAAGAAGCATAAAGATAAACAGATCAAGCACAGTCCCTGGCTGCAGGGAGCTGGGGCATGGTTGTCAGCGTTTCAGTCCTTCTCTGCAGCACCTCCTCCTGCCCCTTCCAAGGAGGATGGATGCAACAGTGAAGTGTCCACCATGCACACCAAGAGCCCAGGGCCGACACAGGCTCATACACTCAGAGGCTGTAGAGGTGACAGGAACCACACACTTCACTGTGGCCAGTGGTTTTCATTAAGGTATTTTTTTTAAATCAGGGAACCCTGTCTTCTACTGAAACCTTATACAGAACCACAAATATAAGATATACAAAGGTAGAGATGTTCCAGTTGAAGCAGGGATAGGAGTCAGGAAGGGGTCCCTGATTCCTATGCTCTTGGTCCCTCCTTCAACCGTTCTTCTGAGCACAAGGGGAAAACCATCAATTTTCCCAGTGTCACTCCAGCACTGTGCTAGGTACTAAGTCATTAACGATGAAACACATGCGCGCGCATGCGTGTACACACACACACGCAATCACAGCCTAGACTAACAGCTTTTAAAGATGAGGATGCTCTTGCCCCCAGGAGGGACAGTGACTTGCCCATGGTAAAGGAGTTACAGGGCATGGTGGTTCATGCCTATAATTTCATTACTTTGGGAGGCAAAGGTGGGAGGATTGCTTGAGCCCGAGTTCCAGATCAGCCTCGGCAATACAGTGAGGCCCTATCTCTACAAAATTTTAAAAACTAGCCAGGCATGGTGGCATGTGCCTGTGGTCCTGGCTACTCAGGAGGCTGAGGTGGGAGGATTGCCTGAGCCCAGGAGTTCAAGATTGAAGTGAACCATGATCACGCCACTGCACTCTGGCTTGGACAACAGTACAAGACCCTGTCTCTTAGGAAAGAAAAGAAAAAAAGGCTGGGCGAGTGGCTCACACCTGTGATCACTTACACCCATGCCTGTAACCACTTTGGGAGGCCAAGGCAGGAGGATCACAAGGTCAGGAGATTGAGACCATACAAAAATTAGCTGTGTGTGGTGGCACGTGCCTGTGATCCCAGCTACTCAGGTATCTGAGGCAGGAGAATCGCTTGAACCTGGGAGGTGGAGGTTGCAGTGAGCCAAGATCAGGCCACTGCACTCCAGCCTGGGCAACAGAGCAAGACTCCGTCTCAAAAAAAAAAAAAAATAGCTAAAGGGGCTATAAACTAGGTGTCTGGTGTCCCAGTCCAGTGCTTCTTGTTCTATATCATTCTGCCTCTATCTTACAACATCCCTTCTTCCAGGACCCGTTAAATAGCAAAACCTAAATTTCTGTTCCAGCCTGCCTGTCAGGCGAGCTAGAGGCTGCTGAAAAGGACAGCAGTGTAACCTGAAGTTCATAAAAGCTTTTCATTCTTATATTCTAGGAGGAAATCCCTGGTTCACTGGAGTCTGTCTACTTATGTTCTTAATTACTTGCATGTACAAGATCTTGCAATCTGTGCCTGGGGACTCTTTGAATTGCAGATTAATATTCAACTAGCTGGAACGATCTTCAGGAGGAGGCTTGTGGTAATTAAGTTGGTTAGAGAACACGTCAACCTAACTTTTTTTTTTTTCCAGCATATGAGTGCTATAAGTTAAAAGTACAAGAAAGACCAGTCCCTTAACAGTACTTCTGGGGAGCCATGGAGGTGGCGAGGGTGAGGGGGAACACATATCATTCTGGGAAGAGGAAACGTCCTTGGGGACACTTCCTAGTGGCTGGGAGGCTCTGCCAGGCTGACTCACATCTATGACTCAAGACTTTATTTTCCTCAAGACCCAGTGACCCCTTCCTGGGAGGACAGGTGTCAAGGTGAGTGGTATTTCAAAAGCAGAGGCTGGGGCCACTGAGTAAAATCTAGAAAGGGAAACTAATGAGTCACATATGGTTTGTTTTTTTTTCATTTTTTTCTTTGGAGACGGAGTCTCGCTCTGTCATCAGGCTGGAGTGCAGTGGCGCAATCTCGGCTCACTGCAACCTCTGTCTCCTGGGTTCAAGCTACTCTTGTGCCTCAGCCTCCTGAGTTGAGTAGCTGGGATTACAGGCATTGGCCACCACACCCAGCTAATTTTTTTAGTATTTTTAGTAGAGACAGGGTTTCACCATGTTGGCCAGGATGGTCTCAATCTCTTGACCTTGTGATCTGCCTGCCTCGGCTTCCCAAAGTGCTGGGATTACAGGCGTGAGCCACCGCGCCCAGCCCACATATGGTTTTCTAAAGAAAAGGTGGGTACAGGGGAAGAAGCCTTGAATGACTTTGTCCAAAGCTGTAGGTATCTCAGAAAATACTTTTTGGTACCAGTGCAGAATCAACTTCATATTTTAGACTAGTTGCTCTTAGTGTGGTGTTGTGTATGAAAAACCAATATAATTCAATATTGCAGGCGTGTCCAGTCTTTTGGCTTCCCTGGGCCACAGTGGAAGAATTGGCTTGGGCCACACATAAAGTACACTAACACTAATGATAGCTGATGAGCTTAAAAAAAAAAAAAAGCAAAAAAAAAATTTCATAATGGTTTTTTTTTTTTTGAGATAGCCTCACTCTGTCACCCAGACTAGAGTGTAGTAACGTGATCTCGGCTCACTGCAACCTCCGCCTCCTGGATTCAAGCGATTCTCGTGCCTCAGCCTCCCAAGTAGCTGGTATTACAGGTGTGCAACACCATGCCAGGCTAATTTTTGTATTTTTAGTAGAGATGGGGTTTCATCACATTGGCCAAGCTGGTCTCGAACTCCTGGCCTCAAGTGATCCATTCGCCTTGGCCTCCCAAAGTGCTGGGATTATAGTCATAATTCACCACACCCAGCAACATCTCATAATACTTTAAGAAAGTTTATGAATTTGTGTTGGGCCACATTCAAAGCCATCCTGGGCTGCATGTGGCTCATGGACCGTGGGTGGGACAAACTCTATTGAATAGACTGCAGGGTTTGTCACAAGAGATTTACTACTAATGTCGTACCAAGCTGGTGAATAATTTATTTTTCATACTAAATAACAAAGTGTCAGTGTTGGATGTGCATGATAACTTCCCTCTCTCTCACTTGCCTGTCTAGATATTTTCTTAAATGGGAAAGAAAGCATGCGGTTCCAGCATTAGGAGCCAACTATAGATTGCCTATAACTGACAGCCAAATTAACTGGCCCTCAGCCACATGGACAGCATGTGCTACTGCATCTTGGTGGAATAAGGACTGGGAAAACCACTTTCAAGCATGGTAGAAAGTTCACTCTTGTCAAGTGGGAAGCCACTGGGTGTGGTAGTGGGGAGAGGGGTATAGGTGCTGGGAGGGAATTCTCCAGCCAGAGCACTGGGGACCATGGAGGCTCTCTATGTGGCAGCCACACTCACTGGCACAATACGGGGGTGCGTGTAAAGGGGGCCTGGCAGGAGCAGTCACAGGTGGTGACCGTCCCAGAGCTGGTATAGAAATGCCGAGTGGGGCAGGAGCTGCTCTGACCCTCCAAGGACTTCTGCCTCGACACTCAGTTGACAACGTAGTCCTCAGTGATCGCTGTGCCCACATGTGGCCATTGTAAGATTTCAGAGGATCCTGAGGGAGCAGTGAGGAGGGAGGGGAGAAGCAAGGTGGCATGGGGGTGGGGGCAGGTAAAAGGAGTCCTGGTCAGGGAACCGTGAGGCCTGGCTCTGGCTCCCTTCCTGGGTAAGCCGTTGCCCAGCTGTGGGACTTGGACTAAATCACTTCCCTCCTTCAGACCTCAGTGTCTTGGTCTGTAAAAATGACACTGGGAGAAGAAAATGTGACATGTGGAAAGCCGTGTGTGACCACCCACTCGTGAACATAGAGAATTCAGAGGCAGAACAACCTTGGATTTGAGAGCCCTCGTCTTCCCATGCCCCACCTCCAGCAAGGTGCATGTGACCCTGGACAAGTCACTCGGGCAAGGCACGCCCCTCCTCCGAGAGTTCATTTCCCCATCTGCAGAAGATCAGAATAGCTCCTGCTTCGGAGGATGGTCGTGCGGATTAGAGAGGAGGAGCCCACAGCGCAGGCAGCAAGAATGGAGCCCCAAGGAATTGAGCAGTTATGATCATTATTCAGCAACTTAAATGGCCAACAAGAGGAACTGGTTAGGCAGATTATGGTATATCCACAGAATATGCAGCCATTCAAAAAGAAAATTTTGCGCAAATTAAGGAACAATTATGCCATGATGTTGAGAGAAAAAAGAACACAACAGCACATAACTTATGTATACGTTATGGTAAGATGATGTATGCATGTGCATAGCCAAGATGGGTGCATCACCTGAGGTCGGGAGTTCTAGACCAGCCTGACGAACATGGAGAAACCCCATCTCTACTAAAACTACAAAATCAGCTGGTCATGGTGGCACATGCCTGTAATCCCAGCTACTCCAGAGGCTGAGGCAGGAGAATCGCTTGAACCTGAGAGGCAGAGGTTGCAGTGAGTGAGATCACACCATTGCATTCCAGCCTGGGCAACAAGAGCAAAACTCTGTCTCAAAGAAAAAAAAAGAAAAAAGAAAGAAAGCAAAATAGGACTGAGTGGGTGAGGTGGCTACAATCTCAATGCTTTGGGAGGCCAAGGTGGATCACTTGAGCCCAGAAGTTTGAAACCAGCCTGGGTAACATAGTGAGGCTCCATCTCTTAAAAAAAAAAAAAAAAAAAAAAAAAAAAGAAAAAGAAAAAAAAAAAAGTGGGGGCGAGGTGCTGTGGCTCACACTTGTAATCTTAGCACTTTGAGAGGCTGAGGTGGGCAGATCACCTCCGGTTGGGAGTTCAAGACCAGCCTGACCAAATGCAGAAACCTCATCTCTACTAAAAATACAAAACTAGGTGGGCGTGGTGGCACATGTCTGTAATCCCAGCTATTTGGGAGGCTGAGGCAGCAGAATTGCTTGAACCTGAGAGGCAGAGGTTGCAGTGAACCAAGATCATGCCACTGCACCTCAGCCTGGGCAACAAGAGTGAAACTCCATCACAAAACAAAAAAACCAAAAAACAACAAAGAAACCAAAAAACACCAACAAATTAGCCAGACATGGTGGCAAGTACCTGTAATCCCAGCTACTCGGGAGGCTAAGAAGATTGCTTGAACCCAGCAGTTTGAGACCAGATTGCGCAACGTCGTGAAGCCTAATCTCTACCCCAAAAATTATAAATATAAAAAGAAGAAAGAAAAATAATGAGCAGAAATATATATTTCTCCTAAAATTCCGTTTTTAGTTAAAAAGTAAAAGTATTGGGTGAAATGCTACTTGGAGGCCTCCAGCTCAGGCATTTGGAGGCCCAGGGCTCTCTCTGCTCCCCAGTGAGTGGCAGGTGCTGGAGCTAGGCTCTCGTGGTGTGGGGGAGTCTGGGACTCACGTGGGAAGTCACCCCAAAGCTAGAGCCGATGGGATGTCTTCAAACGCCTGCCCATGCAATGTCAAAGCGGCCCAACTGACTCCTCTTTTGCTTAATTTGTGTCAATCGATTTCCTATTTTTAATTAATAATTCTAATTATGATGCAGCAAATTTACCCAATGGCCACAACTGAATTAATCAGTGTCTATTGACTGGGCCTGCAGAGTTATCCCACGGTTTCTGACATTATCGATTTCCTGTTGGGAACAAATAAGAAAACACAAGGAGGGCAGCTGCAGCTGTCATCTCTGTGGTGCCCACAGCCCTAAACTGGGCCCTGAAGCACCTGCCCTCTGCTCCCTCCCTGCCAAAAGCCACAGCCATCAAGGCAGCAGCGCTTCCCCTAGGAGCCTGGGGGAGGTCATCCCCGACCTTGCCAGCTTTCTCTAGGAAGCAGGGACGGTGGTGACGATAGGCCAGCCCCCGCACAGGGGTTCTGCAGTAAGGGCCAGCCAGCTGGACAGGGCTTAGTTTGGAACTCTGCTGCTGTATCAGTGGGTGGAGATTAACTTCCATCTCATTGTCCCTTTTGTAGTAAGAACCTTGGAGTCTCCTCTTTCGCCCTGTCATTTTACAGGTAAGGAAAGCAAGGCCCATGGAGAGCAGGGTCTTGCCCGAGAGAGCTTGTGAGTCATTGCCCAGCTGGGGCTGGAACTCAAGTCCTTGCCCTCCATGCCCTTTCCCACTGACGTGGAAGCTGAGCTGGGGGAGACTGGAGGGCAGGGGCAGTGTTCCTTTTGTTCTCTGGCCTCCATTGTGAGTCGGGGAAGCCTGGCAGTGCCCAGGTGGCCTTGGTGAGCCAGCCCTGTCTGCTCTTGGCCTCACCCTCCCACTCGGGTTCTGTGTTTGCTTTTCGGTTATTCTTTGTTTGAGCCTTGAGAATTCAGGCCTCCCACTCCCACCGCAAGTCTCCAAGCCCCACACCTGCTCTTGATATCAACATGGCAACTTACGTTGCACACCTGCAATCCTGAGTCCTTGGAGATCCAGAGGGAGCCCCCATTTCCTGAGTGCCTTCTCTGTGCTGAGCACTTGACATGCACACTCTCATCTCCACAGCTCACTGAAGAACACACGTAGGAGGAATCTGAGGCTCAGAGAGATCAATTAACTTGCCATATCCCCACAGCGAATTGAGGGCAAAGATTTGAAGCTGGGCTGTCTTACTCCAACACCCATCATGATTCTTTTGAAGGAGAAAGAAAAGAAAGACACCCAATGGCTGTATAATAGTGGGGACTGTATAGGATGCATACAGTCTCATGACAATGCAGAGGGGACACCCCATCAGTAAAGAGTGAGACTTTGCACCTGGCGAAGGTGGGAAAGTATGGGAAATGATTAAGATTAGTTCCAGCTGGACACAGGCTGGCTTAGGGCAAGTGAAGGCAAAGAGGGACTGAGGCTGGAGTAGTTAGGGGTCAGATCACAGAGGTCTTACCAATTTCAGCAGGAGAATCTGAACTTCCTCTCTGGAGCCAGGCTTTGAGCAGAATAGTGCTATGGTCTGGGTGGTGGATCTGGGACTGTGATCTGATTACAATGGGTTTGAGTGGGAGAGGCCAGAGGAAGCACAGAGGCCATGAGAAGTTAGGCAATGGTCCAGGCACAAGCCAAGGAAACCTGGAGCCAAGGCACTGGTGATGGGGATCGTGAAAAGGGAAACACGAAAAGTAGAGTGGGGGTGATAGCACCTGCAATAGAGTGACTGCTGGGACTCCCAGACTTTGCTGTGTCTGTCATTGGATTAGGGCCCACAGTAATCCAGTATGATCTAATTTTAACTGGATTAGATCTGCAAAGACCCTGTTTCCAAATAAGGTCACATTCACAGGCTCTAGGTGGACACTAATTTTGGGAGACACTATTTGATCCGGTATACAAAAGGATAATATATCTGCTCCTTAGGGTGGCTCCTTCCTAAGGCTAAATGAGATTTGGTTATGTAAAACAATGACCCAGCTTCCATTGTTCCTCTTCCAGTCATTGAGTTTGCTCCAGAAAGCCTCAGGACCATTTGTAAAAACAAATCCAGGAGGGAGAGTGATAGGCACCGAAAACTACTTTGAGATTTTCAGGGCACCCCAGGAGGAGAGTCCTCATCACTCAACAAGTGTCCTGGGGAGGCACCTCCAGGGACAAAGAGCACCCTACTCCCACCCACACCCCACCCCACCATCCCCCAACATGGAGAGGCCAATTTCTGTGGTAGGGAAGAAAATTAAAATAGCTGCAAACTCTCTGCTTTCATCATCATGGGCTTCCTGGTATCATCACTGCACCTGTAGCAACTTGTAGCCAGTGACAGGGGATGAACTATGAGGTCAAACAGCTCCCCCCTCTCAGAGATAAAAACCACATAGAGATGTACGCTTCATAGTTGCCCTTCCCTTGGAAGCTTCCTGTTGCCAGCTCGAACCTAGTCAGGGATGTGCTTGTAGGCACTCAACAGCCAGCTCTAGAGGTAAAAAACGCCTGATTTGTAGCATTTGCCAATTTCCTTGGTGTAAATGGTCCCACCATGATTGCTTTCAAGCTTATCAACATGAAGTAACAAAACACGGAGGTGCAAAGAGATGTGCACACTTGGCTCTCATGAGCACCACAACAGCACTGCAGAGGACTATCTGTGGACCAGGGACCCTCTGCGGAGGGGTCTACATCTTCAGGTCCCTGCTCCCCTCACCAGTCATTGCTCTTTTGGATTAGTCACCTCTCCAGTGGTCATCAGTCAACTGGTAGGAGCTTAGAGGTTTCAAAGCCCACTGTAGGAGGCTGAGGTTTATCTGGGCAGCTGCAATGATGCAAAAGTTGATCTGGGCTACATGTGAATCCGGATTCTGCAACTTGCTAACTGTATAACCCAGATGATATGCCATCTAACCTCTTGTTGAATGTTAATCACTCATCTAATCATTCATTCAACAGTTTTTGACTATTGGGTTATGGGGAAATAAAGAGGAAAGATTAAACAGCCCCTGGGTCAGGAAACTCACAATCTGGTGAAGAGTCATAAAAGTTATAGGACCATGGGGTAGGTGTAGTTTCCATATCATGAAAAGGGAGTAAAGAGTTGAACGAGAACACACATAGCAAGCTCCCAGCACAGTATCCAGAACAGGGTAGGGGCTCAGCAAATGTTTCTGGGAATCTAGGAAAGCAAGCCTGTGGTGTGTACTTGGATTACTTTATTAATTCAATAGACAGCACATACCTGTCCTGGGAAGGCGCTGTGCTAGGAGCCCTGGGAAGTGCAAAGTGGCCACAGGGCTACAGCCTGAGAGGAAGATGGGAAGATTCCACGGTTCCCCTGCCCTGAATCTCTGCCCATCCACTGATGACCTTCTTTTCCCTATGCTACTGTGGGGGTGCAGTGGTGGGAACTGGTGGGGGGCTCTGGTAGATTCATCAGAGCCTGCCCACTTGGGGTGGCTGGGTAGGTGATGGGATGGATGTTGTCATGAGAGGAGAGAGACCCTTCCACATTCCTAGGTATCAAATCATAGAACGGGAGAAGGCAAAGAATTAGCTATTTATAGAATTATCTTTTCCTTCTATTTAACTAAAAAAACCCACTCAGCTTCGGTAATCATCACCGTATGGCCAATCTTGTTTCAATTATATCATGTCCTCCTCCAACCTGTGGTTTATTTTCTTTCAATGATCAATCAGGATCATTCATAGAAGAGGATCAGTTATTTGCGACCAGCCCATTACTCCAGGTTTGCAAAATAAGCCTCCACTTGAGTACTTTTCCTGCAATATTTGTACACTGCCACCAGAGAGCAGCAGCGTGCCTCATTTACATGGTTCAAAGAATTTTATGTGAGATGAGAATTACAACCCTGAGTTTTCTAATGACCACCAACAATTTGTCATTCTATTCTAAAAGAAAAACAAAGACTCTCCTTTCCATCCAGTTTTTTTTTTTTTTTTTTTCTGGAAGCAAGGAGTTAAACAAAATTTAAACAGTATCTCCTCTTAGCAACGCCCTTGACAACCTGCAACACTGACAAATTGTCTCTGATAAAGCTCCCAGCTACATATTCAAGCTGACAGCTGAATATCACCTTCAAAACAACAAGTTTAAGTGAGTTACTATTTTGTAAAGGCCTTAGAAGAGTATCTAGCACATAGTAAGTGCTATACAAGTATGTGAGGTTTACTTTTATTCACTTATTATAAATGTAAATTCATTCAAATGCTGTGGGAATTAGCAATGAAAGAATCTTCTCTATGCTGGTTTACTTGTCTGCTCCCTGTGAATGGGGAAAGGGATGTCTATGGAGACAGGAAGTTGTCCCAAAGGTGGCCTAGCTTGGGCAGGGACTGATTTCCCTTCCCCTCTGACACCTCCATAGGGGAGATTCCGAAGCTCTTTCTGGTTCATCCATGGTCATCTGACTCAGAGCAGAGACAAAGCTGCTAATTACAGGGATGTTGGACAGGATTTTTTTCCTCTTTCTTTCCTTCCCAAGTGAAGCCATGAAGAGCTGCTGGAAGCACAGCCCGGGTGAGTGCGGTCAATTAAATTATCACAAGCAGTAGGGGACACGGGAGGGGGATGCCACACAGGCCAGCCCCACGATTACTGTAATGGAGCTGTCATCTGCAGACAGACAGCAGCATATCAGGCCTGGCAGAGATGGTCAGGATGATAGGCAGCCTGGGAGCCACCTCAGGGAACTGCTGGCGCCCCTGGGTCCTCGGGATACGACTAACGATGGTGACAATAGGGACTGCGGTTAACTGAGCACCTTCTGTGGGGCAAGCACATTTCATCCTCTAGCATCTAAATGGGTATGACTGTGCCCACTTTTCAGAAGGGAAAGCTGACCAAGTGCCAAATGACTCACTCAAGGTCACACAGCTTGTGAATTGAAGAACCTGGATGGGGACAGATCTGTCTAGCCGCCATGTTCCCTTCCATAGCTGGTTTTTCTTACCATCCGTGCCCAGAATCCTCTGGCCCTGCTGGTCTGACATCCTTCCTCACCTCCCAGGATGCCTCCCCCAGGAGGTCCTCGCTTGCTCCCTGGTGTCTGAGGGTCACCCCCTTCTCCTCAGTACCCACAGGCTCAGCTGTACTTTTAGAGGGGTCTGGGGAGCTGAAGCCCAGGGGCTCTTTGCTGATGTCTTTGCTCCAGGCACAGAACGACCAAGGCCTGATGGCTGGGTCCAGAGAGAGGTTTCCCAAAGGGAGCACTGTGGCCAAGAGTGTGCGAGCAGGCGTGCTGGGAGAAGCTGACTTGTCAGGGGCCTGTAGAGCACAGGAGGACTGGGGGCCTGACCCAGGGGCTGCCAGGAAGAGAGAGAGATGAGAGGCAGGCCCTCAAGGATAAGACTTGAGAGGGTTTCAGGGAAGGAGCGGCTTGTGGGGCAGGCAGAGAGCCTGATTGTCACACTTCAGGAGGGGAGCCAGGTGGGCTTGAAGCCAGAAACAATCAAGTCGTGAACTTGAGAGGAAGCAGGGAGGAAGGGCACTAGGGCATCAACGCCTGTGGCGGGGCAGTGCCTACCCCGGAGGGTCCCCCCAGCCTCAGGAAGCAGCAGGGCAGCCCACAGGACGAGGCTAGCTGGGCCACAGAGCTGGGGAGCCTCCCTTGGGTGCCTGCCTCAGGGTCTGTGCAGCCCCCAGCACAGTTCAGAGTCTGCCCCTCCCATCTCATTGCAGGCACTAAGAGGACATGGGCCAGCCAGCCAGTAGCACTGCCCATTTGGGAGAATCCTTCCACCTTGCCCAGCTGTGCTCTTCAGGAGAGGGACACCTGTGGCTGGGCTCCTTCCTCTAGGCTCTCCCCTCAACTCCTCCCTGTGAAACAAGAGCGGGTGCCTACATGCAGCCCAGGGTGGCCTGGACCCAGTCCTGTGTGGTATCTGTGCGGTGGGTGCAGAGTAGGGTGAACCCCAGATTCCCACTCCAGGGCAGGGAGTGGGGACAGACCGTGCACAACCTGTGTGGGAGAGGGTGCCCGCATGCAGCTGTTAAGTACGTGTGCGAGTGAGAGCGGATGCCTGCCTATGTGTGGGTGAGGGTGTCCACGTGTGAGTGTGCGCCTGTGTGTGAGACTCTGTGTGTGAGTGTGTGTGGAGTTGCACAATGGTGCTGAGTGTGAGGTTAGGAAGAAAAAGAGACCTTCACAGATGGAACCAAAGAGATACTGAGGCCAAAAGAAACATTTGGAGAGAGAGGCCCTAGAGAGAGGCCAGAGGGGGAGAGAGGCCAGAGAGGGAGAGAGGCCGGAGGGGGAGAGAGGCCGGAGGGGGAGAGAGGCCAGAGAGGGAGAGAGGCCGGAGGGGGAGAGAGGCCGGAGGGGGAGAGAGGCCGGAGGGGGAGAGAGGCCAGAGAGGGAGAGAGGCCGGAGGGGGAGAGAGGCCGGAGGGGGAGAGAGGCCGGAGGGGGAGAGAGGCCGGAGGGGGAGAGAGGCCGGAGGGGGAGAGAGGCCGGAGGGGGAGAGAGGCTAGAGGCCGGGAAACCAGAAAGAGTTGTGTAGAGAGGGAGAGAAGAGATAGAAACCGAGACACTGAGGTGAGGAAGAGAAACACACAAAGAGAGATGTAGCAGAGAGATCAGAGTCATCCGCACTGCTCCCTGGATGGGGACCTCTCCGATGGCTTTGGAAGGTCCGTCTCACAGTGAGACCCATCACTGCAACTCCAGGCCTGTGGGACTCTCTCTGGCTCCACACGTTAGCCTTGGTCCCTCGTAAGTGGCAAGGGGCAGGGAAGCCGAGGGAGAGGGAGAGGGCAGCGTGTGTGGATGGTTTTGGGGACAGGGCCTGTGCCTGGGAACCATGAGCCTGACCTTCCTGTCCCTTCCCTTCCCCACCCTCGGTCCTCCCAGAGGACACAGACAGCACGCCCCTGCCAAAAACCAATCCTGACATGACATCCTTCTTCTGCTGAACAAAGTCTAATTTACTTGGGGAAAAAACCTTCTGTGGCCCCCAAATCAAATCACTCAGGGAGGGAATGGGGTTGAAAGGAACCGGGGGAAATAAATGTATTCAGCAAGTATATTTTTATTCCAATAAAACTTGATTCAATAACCCCCATGAATATTTCATTTGCAAGAGGCTGCCCCCTCCTGCGGCGGTGCTGGTCTCAGCCCAATTTTGCCCTCCCTCCCCTGGGGGTGGCGCAGGCCTCCCCTCCAGGAACCCAGCAGCCGTGAGGGAGGCTGGGGAAATGCAGGCCCCTTCCAGCCCCTCAGCCAGCGGCAGACCGGCTCCTCCAGGGGTCCTGGCACTGTTTCTGGAATGCTGCCGAGAGCTTGGGATGGAGAACTGGGTGGAATACTGCTTGCTGGGTGACCCTGGGCATGCGCCCTCACTCTGAGTCTGTTTCTTCTCCCCATCTTACGACATTCTTATGAGGATCAATAAAGACACAGTGTGAAAAACCTCATCTGCATCACTTATATCATCCTTCCCAGGGACTCAGAGCCAGGGTGTGGGTTATCCAGGAACTTTTAACCCTCCAACAAGCTACCCGCTTCTGGCTCTGGGCTTGTCAGCTACTTCCACGGCTACCCTTTTCCTTCAATCCTTTACCTGCCCATTCCAAGACAGCTCATAGCCATTCCGGTAAGCACACGGAGGTGGCGCTGTGATGGAGCTAAACCGGGGAGGGATAACGGGCAGTCATTGTTTTGGTGCCTAAAGGCACCACCTCTCCCCCAGCTCAGGTCCTGTAGGCAGAAGGCATGAGGCTGACTGTACCCTTGGAAAGCATGTGTCCCCAGCCCCTAGGATTAGGTCATTCAATTTCCTGCTCACAATGATTGGTTCTGGAATGGGCATGTGACCCAATCTGGCCAATGGGATTCAATCCTGGGACTCTTAAAGGAACTGGGTAAGTAGGGCATTCTCTTCCACTTGGGCTCTTAGGCTGGGAGACTGTGGCCCTGGAGCTGCTGGTGTCTGTCTCTGCTACTACTTGGGAAGAGAAGACTTCAGAACGAAGCCAACACAAAGGGAAACAGAGGCAAGGTGCAGACAGATTGCTGACATCATCTGAGCCCCTGGCGTGGCTGGGCCTGAAGCAACGTCCACCTCTGTTCTTTCCAGTTACAAGAGGCAATAAATCCCCTTTTCTGCCTAAACCTTAGGTTGGGTTTCTGTCTTTTGCAATAAAGAGTACTGTTTAATGGTATCGGAAGCCTGTCTTTCCAATTCACTAATGAAATCTTTCTTCCTCCCCAGGGAAATGTCAGGGGAAAGAGTGGCATTAAGATGGAAGAAATGATGGGACTTCCTGCTGGCTGGTCCCAGTTCCCTCACTCCTGGAGATATATCTTTAAGAATTCCAATGCTGGCCAGGCGCGGTGGTTCACGCCTGTAATCCCATTACTTTGGGAGGCTGAGGTGGGCAGATCATGAGGTCAGGAGTTTGAGAGCAGCCTGACCAACATGGTGAAACCCCGTCTCTACTAAAAATACAAAAATTAACCTGGAGTGGTGGTGGGCACCTGTAGTCCCAGCTACTGGGGAGGCTGAGGAAGGAGAATCATTGAACCCAGGAGTTGAAAGTTGTAGTTTGAGATCGCGCCACTGCACTCCAGCCTGGCAACAGAGCAAGACTCCATTAAAAAAAAAAAAAAGAATTCCAGTGCCATCACAGGCAATGATGTTGGGTCCCCACACCGTCCAGGAGGACACTGGTCCTGAGAAATTCTCAACCTCTCTTGGGGAGGTGGGGCAGGGCTCTGCAGGGACAACGCTTGGGGAGCCCTCCCCTACCTTGCCTGGTGCTCCTGCTGCTTGATATTGTCAGAAGTCAATCATCAATCAATCAACAAAAGTGTAGAGGAAGACTGGGCTCAGGATCAGGAAGCCATGGGCAGGCCAGATGTTCCTCTCAGCCTCAGTTTCCCTGTCAGTGAGATGAGAGGGATGGACAAGATGAACTCAAACCCAGCCCTATCATCTTTTATAGGTATGAGTCTTTTTTCTGTTTTAGACACTTGGAATAAAAAGAAATCTCCTAACCCTACAATCTCTTTGGGAATAGAAGACATACATATATATAAATAAACAAAATAAAACAAACAAAATCAATAATGCTGTCTTGAAGGTGAAGTCTGCAATAGAGGAGAATTGGCCAGGATGGTCTACAAGCTCCTTCCTGGCTCTGAAAATCTGAGAAGGAAAAAGGGAAACAGAAATTCAGCAGCGAGTGCCAGGGGCTAAAGCCCAAATGCTTTTCTACAGGCGGTTCTGGGTCTGGAGGAGTTTCCCAGATGCCCCTGCCCTTCCATGTTGGTTTGGCAAAGTGTGGAACTAAGACCCAGGTGGGCTGGTGTCAGCTGGACATCTCAGGAGCAGGAGGGAACAGAGAGGGCAGGGGGAAGAGTGGCACTTGTGGGGAATTCCTCCTGCTCTCTGTTCACTATTTCTTCCATTTGCAAGAGTTTGCAAATTTCAAAGTGGTTTCTGGCAAGAGAATAAAATGTCTCTCCAGAATTCAAGGATGACTTGTGGCTGGAGCTGGGGGACAGGGCAGTCCAGGGAAGGGCTGGCAGTGGGAGGAACAGGCCATGTGAGGGCTCTTGGGTCCCCTGGGATTAAGGGGATGGGCGTGATGAGGAGGCTCTGTCTAGCCAGGCAGGTGGTGGGTCTGGATGCTCCATAAGTTCTAGGAATAACGATATAAAGATCCCTGCAATGAGAACAGAGGGCCACCCTGGCCCTGAGTCATGGATAGCTGAGCTCAGGGCTCCTTTTTGCATGCAGGCAGAGCCTGGACAGGCAGCCAGGACAGGTGTGGACCCTCAGGTCTGCTGGCGATTCTATCAGATGCGCTCTTGGCTCCATGTAAGGTAATGCAGTACATTTCCTGCAAAAGGGCGCCCAGTGTGACCTCTGGGCCTATCTACAGTGCTGATGGTCATGCCCAGTGGTCTTAGGCAGCTGTGCTTTGACCACACTGTTAGGTCTCAGACGTTTTCAAGAATCTGATGAGTGTGTACTGTCTCTACCAAAATGTGCACGTATGCACGCACGCACACACACATGTGATTTTGCACATAATTTCAAGGAGCTCACAGTCATACTGCGGCCCAGTGTATGCACTCCAGGCTAAGCATTTCTGTTTGGGCCCAGTATGGTGGCTCACACCTATAATCCCAGCACTCTGGGATGCTGAGGCAGATGAGTCACTTGAGGCCAGTAGTTTGGACCAGTCTGGGAAGTATAGTGAGACCCTGTCTCTACAAAAATATATTTTTTTAATCAGCTGAAGTATGGTGGTGCATACCTATAGTTCTAACTACTCAGGAAGCTGAGATGGGAGGATCGCTTGAGCCTGGGGTTGGGGGTGGGGAGTGAGGGGTCAAGCCTACAGTGAATTGTGTTCCCACCACTGCACTCCAGCCTGGGTAACAGATCAAGACCTTGCCTCAAAAAAAAAAAAAAAATTGGCTGGGGCAGTGGCTCATGACTGTAATCCCAGCACTTTGGGAGGCTGAGGGGGGTGGATTGCTTGAGGTCAGGAGTTCTAGACCAGCCTGACCAACATGGTGAAACCCCATCTCTACTAAAAATATAAAAATTAGCCGTGTATGTTGGTGGGCACCTGTAATTCCAGCTACTCAGGAGGCTGAGGCAGGATTGCTTGAACCCAAGAGGCAGAGGTTGCAATGAGCCAAGATCCTCCCACTGCACTCTAGCCTGGGCCATAAAGCGAGACTCCATCTCAAAAAAAAAAATTGTTTGAGGTTCTAGGTCCCTTTGGGCTCAGAGAAAAGTCCAGATGGAGATCCTACCCTTTCACCATCCTCTGGATAGAAGCCAGTGGCAGCTGCTTCTTGCTCTGAATTCCAGGGTGCGGTAAACTGCCCATCAGCTCAGGGCCTGGGGCTGCAGCCTGTCTGGAAGAAGCACAGCTATGTCCATGAGAGCCTCTAAACATGGCCCTGCAGGGGAACCCAGTCTGTTGGAGGCCCAGCTGGCACTAGAGACTGTAACCATGTGCCCCGGCCACATGCAGACCCAGTGAAAAGGCAGATGAATGGGTAGTCAGGTGTGAGTAGGCCAGCCAAGGCGCCCTGCCAGGGAACACAAGGCATCTGTGTGGCTTTGTAAGGCACTTTATGAATCCCTCCTAGCTGGCCTTTTTGAAAGGAGACGCTTCTCAAAGACTCACAGCCCCAGTTGCAAAAAGGCTCCTCTGTCTTTGCTCGTTGCAGAGTCTGCACAGACCTGAGTGGGGTCGGCGTGGCCATGAGTGTGTGCAGAAGAAAGACCACTGAATCAATGGGCTGGATTACAGACCCGGCTGCCGTGGGCTGATAATTGCAGTGAAGCACCAGTTGCTCAGACCAAATGTCCTTCCCCTGCACTGTGGGAGAGTGCCAATCACAGGGGATTAAAACCAGCTGGGGCACGGCCCTGCGGAGAAAGACCTGAGGCTAGGCTGGCAGCCAAGAAGTGGGGTTTGGGATGGTGAGGGTCGGTCTGGAGGCTGCAAGGGGAGGGGAGCATACAGGGCTGCCCATGGCAGGCTGAGGATGGAGGTGGCTGTGGCTGGGACCAGGGCAGGGGAAGGTTGAGACAGAGGGGATGAGGGGCACCAGCAGAAACCAGGTGGGTGAGCTGGGCAGCGGGAAAGAACTGCAGGCTCAGGATGGGGCTGGCTTGTTACTAGGGGAGCCCAGAGCCAAGTAGGGAGCCAGACTCCAGATCTTGCTGACCCAGCAGTCTCTGTACTCCTGGTACCCAAAACAGAAGCTGGAAGAATTTTAAAAGCCACAAAGGCCTCTGTTTAGAGTTTAGGTGCTTTGTGGCACACAGCTGCCCAGAACAAGTCCCTCCATGGATGCAGCCCTACCAGCTTCAGAATTCTGAACCTGCAGTCAGCCCTGGAGCTCCTGGGGCTGCCCTCACACCCTCTCTCTCACCTGACCTTCACGCAAGCCTGGGAGGTGGGGATGTTACCTTTGGGATCTCACAGGGGGAGGACATTGAGGTTTGGAAAGAAGTGACTTTCCCAAAGTCCCATAACTGGCCAGAGGTGCTTCCATGAGCCCCCGTTTCCTCATCTGGGAAACAGATTTGCTAATATCTGCTTCAAAGAAGTAGTAATAACACATTTACTACGTGTCAGGCACTGTGTTAGGGCTTTAACATGCATTATGTTGTGAGGTCATTTTCAAAATGCTGTAAGGCTGGTAGTATTGCCCCATTTTGCAGATGTGTAAACTGTGGCTCCAAGAGGTGAAATAACTCATTCAAGGTCACTGTGTAAGTGGCCAAGCCAGGATTGAAACCCTGGTGGCTCTGGCTTCGGAGCTTGTGAAAATGAAACGTGAAGGGGCTCTGTAAAGTGCTTTGAGGGTGGTAATTATCAGGAATGGGGCTGGGGCAGGGCCACTGCGGGGGCAGGATCTCAGCCCCTCCCAGTTCAGCTAAGAGAGGCCAGAGGTGAACCGGGTCCTGCTGAAGGTGGAGTGGGGGCTGTGGTGTGTGTTGGCTGGGGGAGTGTGGCAGGTCCCCCCCGGCCTTGAGCCTCCCCCACCCCTGCTCACGGCCTTCAGAGGAAATCATCTGCAGGAGATCAAAGCTGGCCTGGAGTGAGCCCCTCTCTGGATAATGAAGATGAATTCTGGCCAGGTCTGCCCAGAAAGAACGTTAACTAAATGAAGATGACAGTGCAGTGACTGTGGAGTTTGTATTAGGGCCAAATTGAACTCTCTCTTCCAGCAAGTCTATGCAAAACCTGGGCCAGTGCCCAAGAGAAGGGAAAACACACACACGCATTCTCCTCTCCTTGCCCCCTCCTTGAAGTACCCTGCTGCTGGCAGCCACCCAAGGGAGGGGCTGGTCCCATGCTGATTCCTGGGTGGGGGCTCCATGTGGCCCACTCTTGCTAGGCTTATTGAAACTCATGCTGGGCCCCTTGTCAGCCTAGAGGCAGGAAGGAAGGAGGGGGACGGGCTGGTGAAAGCTCAGATAGGAGGGACTTGATGCAAGGAGGTCCAGGACCTCTCCTATCTTTACCCTGAGGACAAGGGTAGATGATAGAGTCAAACCTGGGTTCAAGTCCTAGTGCAAGGTTCTTTGAACTGACTGCACCATGGACTACACCATAGTCAAGCCATGGTGACCCCTATGACCCACATGTACACCTCCAGATGGTCTCCTGGAGCCAGAAAGTCTAAGATAAGAGAAAAATGGCAAAAGGAGAACACCTTGCTCCTGCAGTGCCTGATTAACTGACCTTGTGACATTCCACCATTGTTCCTGCCTCGACTGACAAGTCAATCTTGTGACACTGGACCCTGTGGCCTGATTAGCTAACCTTGTAACATTTTACCACTGTTCCTGCCTCAACTGATCAGTCAAACTTGTGACATTCGACCCTGTGACACCACACCCCCAGCTTGCAAAAAACACATCCTAAACTGTAACTTTCCATTACCTATGCCCAACCTAAAAAACCAGCTCCTATCCCACCACCATCTGCTGACTCTCTTTTCAGACTCAGCCTGCTTGCACCCAAATGAATAAACAGCCTTGCTGCTCACACAAAGCCTGTTGAGGTGGCCTCTTCATTCAATGGGTGCTTAAAAGCCAAGTGACCTTGAGATAAAACCTAAAAATCTCCAAGCCTCAATTTCTTAATCTATAATATGAGAATGATGATGAAACCTGCCACCCAGATCCACTCCTGTTAGTACTTTTGAGTTCTTAGGAATGGACCATACCCTCCTTTTCCTGCAGGCCTCTCAGGACGTTCCCCTGTTTCTTAGTTTGTTCAGGCTCCCAGGAGGCTGAGTCTAGGTTTGTAGACTTACACTTTTGTGAACTTCTAACCCAGACCCCAGGACCTTCTTCCCAAGCTCTGGGGTCCAGCATCTCTAAATGCAACAATGGTGGGGAATTGCTGGCCCACCTATTTCCTGAAGATGACAATTAACAAGGCCTCCCAACTGCACAGCCTTGAAAACTTAAAACGAGAAGAGGGCAGGGGAGTCGGGAGAGAAAGGCCTGATCAGCATGATGAGAACATCCCTGACTAGTGGTTCCTCACCTTGCTCACACATTAGAATGACCTGGGGAACTTTAAAAATCTCAATGCCAAAGCCCCGCTTCAGATTGTGATTCAGATCTCCAGGGATGGAGCCTGGACAGGGGATTCTCCTGCGTCCCCAGAGCTCCCCAGGTGATTCTAATGTGCAGCAACATGCAGAAGCTGTCTAAAGGCAAGGCTTTCTGAACTTTAATGTGCATGAGAACCACCTGGGAGGTCTGGTTAAAACGCAAATTCTGATTCGGGGGTCTGGCGAGAGGCCTGACACTGTGTTGCTGACCAGCTCAAGGTGGTGCTGATGCTGTGGGGCTGCGGACCACACTTTGAGTAGCACTGCCTGATGAAGGGACCATGGCTTTATCATCTTTGTTCACTGCCAGCCCTGAGGCTTCTCAGGAAATGCTCATGGAATGAATGCACCCATAGTTGAGATGGCACAGGATGTGGAGCCTGATGACCTGTATTTGAAGCCTAGCATTATTGCTTCAGCTATGTGGATTTAGGCAAGGTAATTATCAACTGCGGCCTCGGGATCTGCATCTGTAAAACAGGTATGCTCTTACTGCCTCAAGAGCCTTATAGAATCTGTGGGAGAGTAAAATGGTGTCATTTATATGAAATGTAAATAGAAAATATCCCTTTTTTCTTCTTTTAGGAAGACACATATCCCTCCTGCAGTGATGTCTTGGTGCCTCTGATCTGCCTGATTATCTCTGGCAGCCCTCATGCACCAGCACTCCCAGGCCTGAAATCCAGTGGGCACTGGACATGCTAGCTGTGGAGACCCTCCTAGGCCTCCCCACCAAGCTCCAGGGCCCTGGCCAGGCCAGCAAGCTGACTCAGAAACAAACACACTTCCAGATTGACTAGCACACAAAGACTCAGAAGACCCAGGTTCAAATCCCAACTCTGCCCCTTCCAGCCCCAGGCTGAGTCCACACTAGGGTTCCAAGTAGCTCTTGTAAACAACTAGTCTCCAAGCCACCCTCTTCTGAGGCAGTGCTGGGCTATGGTGCCTGGGTACCAGTGACCACGTCAAGCTGACCCCACTGGCAGAAACCATCCCATGCAGACAGGGCCCTATGATAAGGTAGGGCCACCTGGAACACTCTGTGCTCCATCTCTGCACCATACCATTTGCTGAGATATAACGGGTGCCATGCATTCTTCCTGTTCACAGTGGCCAAGCCCCAGCTTCCCCCTCTGGTGCACTGTGGGTTCGCTTCTTGTTCTGTCACACCCTATCTCTGGGCTGCGACTCGGGCAGTGCCTCAGAACCTCCTGGGGAGTCTGGAGCTTCAGATCCTGGTCCCCTTCCTTGATGATTCAGATTTAGCAGATCTTGGAAGAGGGTGGTAAGAATCTACCTTCCCTTTTTCAGCTCCCAATGGTTCTGATGCGTGATCAGAGCTGAGAGCCACTACCCTACATGCCCTCCTCTCCTGCTGGCCTGATGTCCTCTGGAGAGCATTGGGCTTAGGATCAGAAGCCCCAGACTCGCATTCTGGCTCTGCACCTTAAGCCGTGACCAAACATCAGTCATTTAACAGACTTGGGCCTCAGCTTCCTCATCTGCAAAATGAGGATAGTGAAGACACTTGTCTTGGAGGAATATTCAGGGTCAAAAAAGATCGGCCGGGCAGTGGCTCACACCTATAATCCCAGCACTTTGGGGGGCTGAGGCGGGTGGGTCATGAGGTCAGTAGTTCAAGACCAGCCTGGCCAAGATGGTGAAACCCCTTTTCTACTAAAAATACAAAAATTAGCCAGGCATGGTGGCAGGTGTCTGTAATCCCAGCTGCGTGGGAGGCTGAGGCAGAGAAGCACTTGAACATGGGAGGCAGAGGTCGCAGTAAGCCAAGATCATGCCACTGTACTCCAGCCTGGGCAACAGAGGGAGATTCCATCTCAAAAAAAAAAAAAAAAAAACAATCAAGAGGAAAACCCTTTGACAAGATGGACGTACTACACAGATGCAGTCTCTGACAACTGTGATGTCAGCATACCCACCAGGCTCCTGTCCCTGCCTCGGCTGCCTCTTACTGGGTGCAGTAAGTTATCTCTGTACCCCATCCCTCTTCCTGGCAGTCAGTTGCATCCATGTCTATATTGGACTCTAAGCTTGGGGACAGAGACCTCGTCTCATCTCTGCAGCCCCTGCAGCACCTAGCACAGACCCTGCCACACAGTAAGTATCCAATAAAGGTCTTTCATAACACAGAAAATGTCTGTCCTTGCTAGAAACCCAATAAATGCAAATTAACACAACACGGAGGTCCTATTTTATACTCCCTAGATTAGCAATTTAGGGAAACAAATGATAACATGCACCACTGACAATGTTATATTGAAACTGGTACACACATTACTGATAATGTTGAAAACAGGAATGATCGAATGATCATTTTGGGAAGCAATATGGCAATATATCAAGGGTCATAAAATGCTCATTCACTTTGACCCAGTAATCCCACTCGTAATACTGTATCCAGTGGAAATCATTCAAAAGAACAACAGGTATATGCATGAAGATATTCATTGCAACATTACAATGCCCTAAATGGAAAACAACCTAAATGGTCAACAACAGGGGAATTGTTAAGTAAATGACAGTATATAAACCCAATGAACTATTATGTAGCCATTTAAAATATTTATGAAAACTATGTTATGTGGAAGAAACACTTATGGTAAAGTGTGAAATAAAAAACTTAGAATGTAAAATTACACGTACATTATAACTACGTAATAAAAATGCTGACAAGGATCAGAAGGGACCATGCAAAATGAAATTACTGTGTTAAGGTGGCAGGACTCGAGGTGATTTATTTTTGTTTTTAAACATTTCCTGTAATTTTGTTATAATGCCATTTTCACAATGCAAAAGTTAGGTAGCCAAATACTAAATGTTTGTCAAATGAATACAAGGGGAGAGAGAGAGAGAGAGGAGGGGAGAAGGGTGAAGTTGGAAGGCTCTGAATCCATCCCTGCTTCTATCCCAGAGTATCTCGAACAAGATGCTCAAATAAACAGTTGGATACTGGATGGAGCTTAGCCTTAGAGAAGTGCTACCAGGAAAACAGAACTGCCTTTTTTTTGCAGGGGGGTAGCCCTCAAATGATTCTGGGTACTTTTGGGGAGAGGTTGGATTTTCTCAGAAGCCCATGCTGCCCTGTGGTGTTCTGATGGGGGTTGAGCCAGGGAAGTGTCCAGAGGATATTCATGTTCAAGGGCCTGGTGGCCTTTGAGGTCTTCTCTGCTGGAGCCTTGCAGCAGTGAAGGAGGGAGGCTGAGCCTGGGTGAGGAATGAGAAGCCTTCCTCTTCATACAGCCTATTGTGACCTCTAAGCCTTTGGAAACTATACATCCTGTGTGCCTGAGACAGTCCAGGTTTCACCTGCTGGTGTGGCATAATTATTAATAGCCCTCTTCAGTGTCAAGAGTGTCCCACTTGAGACATGGTCACATTACTCAAACCTCTTTACAGCAGGAAAAGAGGAGAGGAAAGCTGCTCTGTAATCGATGAACAGTGGAGTGACAGTGGGGTCTTTCTCCTGGGGGGCCCAGACCCAGAGATGTCAAGAATTGTTCTAGGTGGGCCTCGGGCCACCTGCCCCCACTCATGACTTTCATGAGTTATCTCTGTCCTAGGGGCTGAGTGGGGACCTCCACGCCTTCCTCTGCTCCTCCCAGGCCTTCCTCTTTGCTTTTAAACATTTCTTGTAATTTTGTTATAATGCCATTTTTACAATGCAAAAGTTAGGTAGCCAAATACTAAATGTTTGTCAAATGAATACGAGGAGAGAGAGAGAGAGAGA
>PVKP010035297.1:0-23578 GCA_004027715.1 Plecturocebus donacophilus | reverse complement strand
GGGTGACAGAGCGAGGCCCTGTCCAAAAAAAAAAAAAAAGTGAAAAATAGCCCACACTTCCACAGTTTCTGTCATTCAACAAGTATTTACTGGGCGCCCACCAGGGTTGAGAACGTAGAGAAGCCGACAGGCGGGAATGGCGGCCTTCGGGGTCTCACGCTGCGGCAGGAGCGCGAGCTGCGGCGGAGTTTCCGGGTCAAGCGCAGTGCGCGCGGCTGTGAGGAGACGCCTGGCTGGGCGGACACGCTGCGGGGAAGGTGCAGCTGCTGTGGGGCCCTGGGGAGAGAGGCGGGAGGCGGGGGCGACCGCGTCTGGAGCGGACGGCGGGAGGCAGTGAGGAGGCCGGAAGTCGCGAGGAGGCCGGAAGTCGCGAGGCGGAAGCGGGGGCGGCGAGGAGGCCGGAAGTCGCGAGGAGGCCGGAAGTCGCGAGGCGGAGGCGGGGACGGCGAGGAGGCCGGAAGTCGCGAGGAGGAGGCGGGGGCGGCGAGGAGGCCGGAAGTCGCCAGGAGGAGGCGGGAAGCCTGGCACCTCTAGAGGAGCCCAGTCCTGAGGGCGCTGCAGGGGGCGAGGTGTGGGTCTGCAGGGGCCGGTGTGAAGCAGGCGAGAACTGGTCAGATCCCAAAGGTGACTGGATGGCGGGCCCGTGGGCCTTCCCGATGGAGATGCGGGAAGGGAGGAAAAGTGGGCGAGGACGCCCCGAAGGTTTCAGCCCGAGCCCCGGGAAGCCGCAGCCACAGCGGCCAGGAGGTGGGAGAGCAGCGCCAGCGTCGGGCACGGGTCTGGGGGTCCTGGCGGGGTCTCAGAGGTCCTGGAGCGGTCTGGGGGTCCTGGCGGGGTCTGGGGGTCCTGGCGGGATCTGAGAGGTCCTGGAGGGGTCTGGGGGTCCTGGCGGGATCTGAGAGGTCCTGGAGGGGTCTGGGGGTCCTGGCAGCGTCTCGCGGGGTCCGGGGGTCCTGGCGGGATCTGAGAGGTCCTGGCGGGGTCCGGGGGTCCTAGCGGGATCTGAGAGGTCCTGGAGGGGTCTGGGGGTCCTGGCGGGATCTGAGAGGTCCTGGAGGGGTCTGGGGGTCCTGGCGGGATCTGAGAGGTCCTGGAGGGGTCTGGGGGTCCTGGCAGCGTCTCGCGGGGTCTGGGGGGCGTGGAGCACCCGGCGCCCACACCGGGCTGGGGTTCAAGAGGAAGGTCTGGGACAGAGGCTGCTGAGTCTTCCTCAAGCACAGGCGGCACTGAGGCCCCGGGCATTCACCAAGAAATTCCATGACAGAAAAACGCCTCTCATGTAATTCCAGATGGAGAAGCCACGTCCAGCGTGGGTGAGCACGCAGGGAGCAGAAAGGAGCCAATTGAGGCGAGGCGACCCGCGAGGCTGGGGCCGGGGAGAAAGGCGGCCCCACGCGCGGGCCAGGAGAGCTCCTTCTTCCCACGTTTCGCAGGGGCCCAGGTCCTCTGCCCGGGAGCCGCTGGGTCCTGGCTGAGCCGACCCTGCACCTGGGCCCCATGGGCTCGAGTGGGTCCACGGAGGACCCCAGCTGCCCCCTCTGCAGAGCCCTTGGACGGGACCATGGCGGGGAGGGATGCAGGAAGGGGCGGAAACAGTGGAATCGGCGGCTCCTGAGGTAGCAGTGTCTGGGGTTTGTTACGGGTGGGGATTTTGGTGGGGTGAAAATGGAGGGGACCAGAACTGTGGTCTCAGTGGTGGCAGCGAGTGTGTGGAAGCAGCCACTCGCTGTCGGGCGGGGCTTCGAGGTCAGCAGCAGCAGGGGCACAGAAGCCTGGGTTGGGTCCTGAGTGCAGTGGCGCAGAGGCCAGCGAGGCTGCTCTCTCGTGGCTGAAGCAGTCGGTGCTGAGTCCTGCCAGGTAGGCATCCAGTCCTGCGGCGGATCCAGGGTCCTCTGCTGGCCCCACCTTTATTTACCTCAGCTCTGGCACCACGTGGCCCCCGGGGCTGCTTGTGCACAACTGTGTGCTGGGGGCACCAACCCTCCCTCCTTCAGTCCCTGCAGAGGTTTCGCCTGGAGGCCTGGGCTCTGTGCCTGGCAAGACAGGCTTTGATGAGGTATGGAGGAAGCTCTTGTCCCAGCTCTGCAGGGGCCATGTAGATTCTGCATTGCCACCTATACCGACAACCTGCTGACCTTCCAGAAGCAGGTGGTGGGAACACCGTGGGCCTTGGAGCCATGGTGTGCCCACCGCACCAGGCCCTGAAAGCTGGGAGGGCGGAAATCACAACCCGGTGTCGGAACCCCACACGATTCCTCCTGAACTAAGGCTTTCTTGGCTCTTCTAAAGGCCAGATCCATGGAGAGTGGGAGATCTGAGAACTGAGAGAGGTGTCTGGATGTGTGTGTGTTTCTGAGTTGTTCTAGGACTTCACCTCCTGGACTTAGAAAGCCCTGGACAGTGTCATGCTGCTGCTCCCTCTGCCCACCCATCTCCCTCCCTGTCCTTCCCTGCAGTGGCTGCTGCAGGAGGCATCTGCAGGAGATGGGGGCAGGAGAGCGGGGGCTGCTTATTACCTCCACCCCAGGCTCTGGCCCTCTGTGGCTGCTCAAAATACCACTCTTGCCACACCCTGGTATCTCAGGTCCCTTCCCTGCCCCTCTAGTCAGGGTTCTGGCTTCCCGTGGCTGGAGAGTGGAGGCTGCACAGTTCTCACAGGGCTACTTGACTGCCCAGACCTCTGTAAGGATTCTCTGCGTTTAGGCACTTTTCAGTTTTATCCTTGGCATGTGCCAGCAGTGTCCTGTTTGAACCCTGAATCGACACACTGTTCCTTGCACACGCAATAACATTTTTGATGAACTCAAATTCCCATAAAAAGACCATCAAATTGACCAGGAACAATTTTCAACGCCCAGGTTTTAGAACTTAAGATCACACAAGAAACGAGAAGACATCAGGGACACAGTTCTTGAAAGTGCTTTTGCTCTTCCTGCCTCAGAAACCTCCCACCCAGAAAATACCCTGGTTTCTCTGTGGTGCCCCTGTTCCACCTGTGGTTATGTTCATTACCACAGTGTCCACTACAGAGTGCTCAGGGCTGACCCACACATTGTGTTTAGTCAGTGAAAGAAGCCACACGGAGCACAGAGCTGTGAGGTTTGACCTCAGAGACAACAGAAAATGCGGGTGAAGTAAAATCATTTAACCCAACATGTGTTAGATATTAAAAGAAGGCTGCTGGGGCAGGTTTTCCTTTAGTGTCCTGCTCCCGCAGCACCCATGAGATTCCAGGATGCCTGCTCCTGCACTATCTTTGGGATTCCAGGATGCCTGCTCCTGTAGCATCTGTGGGATTGCAGGATGCCTGCTGTCATGCCATCTGTGGGATTGCAGGATGCCTGCTCCTGCAGCACCCATGGGATTCCAGGATGCCTGCTCTCATACCATCTGTGGGATTGCAGGATGCCTGCTCCTGCAGCACCCATGGGATTCCAGGATGCCTGCTCTCATACCATCTGTGGGATTGCAGGATGCCTGCTCCTGCAGCACCCATGGGATTCCAGGATGCCTGCTCCTGCAGTGTCTGGGATTCCAGGATGCCTGCTTTCATACCATCTGTGGGATTGTAGGATGCCTGCTCCCGCAGCACCCATGGGATTCCAGGATGCCTGCTCCTGCACTGTCTGTGGGATTCCAGGATGCCTGCTCCTGCACTGTCTGTTGGATTCCAAGATGCCTGCTCCCACACCATCTGTGGAATTCCAGGATGTCTACTCCTGCAGCATTTTGTGGGATTCAGGGCACCATCCCATGGATTCCAGGAAAATTGCTCCTAAACCCTTCTATGGCATTCTGGGAGGCCACTCGGCCCAGTCACACAGCCTCTGCTCTGGGATGGCTCGGTGGACCAAGCAGATTTGTCTGCATTGCTTCCACAGTTCAGTCCCGGCATCTTTCTTCATGGTGCAAGAACTAGAGCTCAGTGATGATGTTTCAAGGAAAGTTTCCCTATGCTCATTACTACTTGCAAAGCCTCAATCATGGGCTAACATAAAGACAACACTGATAAATACTTAACAAGAAAACTAAATTCGTTAGTGTAACTCCTCAAATAGTTCAGGTAATCAAGGTTGACATTAATTTTGATCTGGGAAACTAATGTATTAATACAGTTTTAGAAAGGGTTTTTTTTTGCCTTGTTAAACCTCAGTAGGAAAACCAAGATCCACACTGTGAGTGGAACTCCCCTGTGAGTGGGCACTGGTGCTCTCCAACACTCTGCCACTGAGATCTAAGTTAATTAAATTTACATAAAATTGACACGCCAGTTACTCAGTTGCACCAGCCATATTTCAGTGCTCAAGGCCACATGTGGCCAGTGGTTGCCACACTGGACAAAGCAGATAAAGAATGTTACCATCAGCATAGACAGTTCTGTTGGCACAGAGACCATATGACCACTATTCACCCACAGGAGCACCTTCACATTGTTAATCAACATTTGCACGTGTGTATTCTCCAGTCTCACATATGGGGCGGCCAAGCAGATGCTCTTAGCCATTTGAAAGTCATCACCTCTGTTGTGTAGCAGTAGGATTTATTCCCAACACAGAGCCTCTGGATTCCAGGTGTGGAGGGGCAGGTCCGTGGGCAATGCCCGAAACTTACAGAGCAGATCTGTTTGAACAGCACCAACCTTTCCACCAATGGCCCAGAACCTGGTGTGCATGAGGAGCTGATACATCCTGACACCTGGGAGCTACACTCATCCCATGAGCTCGGTGCCTTCAAATTTCCTCTCAACCAGAAAATGCTCTGCTCAATGTGGGTATTTTAAATCTGAAGAATGTACAACAGCTCTGATCATTACAGGATTCTAAAAGCACCATGATTTCATACTAGAAAGAAAGAATAGTCCAGCAGGAAGTGTTTATGGTCAGAAAGGGCCTAATCTAACAGCTGCAACTCCAGGGAGCGGCTCAGTCATAGCAGAAGTTAATTCCAGCACTTATTTTGGAAAGAAGGATTTGCAAGACCTTGAAGTTCTTTCTCTTGACCCAAGATCCTGTCAAGGCCAAGGAGACAGGCAAAAGATACTCTCATAAATTCAAGGGTATCACTTGGGCTTGCCAAAAGGAAGCAGGTGCTTTGCTGCTGTCATTTGCAATGGTCTGTGGCTGGGCAGGAAGGGCAGGTGCTACAAGCACCGCCAGCCCCTCTCTGCAGAGGTCCTTTTTGAGCAGGCCAGGCTATGGTTAGTGTATGCTAACCACAGGGGAGCTGCCCACACAACTCCAGAAGTGAACAGCAACTGGCTCAGAAATTAGAAAACACTGAGGCCAACGGTGTGTTAACTGAAAATATCAAGCACGCCCGGGGACCTGGCCTTCGATACGAGTATTACTCACCCCACCCCCTAGCAGGTAGACAGTGCGGTAAGACCCAAAGCAGCATGTCCTCACTTCCAAGAGGGGAGAGTCAGCCCAGCCCCAGGGTTCTTGCTCCTGTAACTCAGGGCCCTTTAAAAAAAAACAGCTGCTCTCTTTTCATATGTTTTTCCTTTAAGGGGAATAGAACTGATTAAAATCTGTCAGAGAAATCATGCACACTGAGCATTAATGGCAAAGCCATCTGACCCCAAACTCAGCGCTCTTGCCCCCAGAACACTGTCAACAGCCATGACCCATTTCTAATTAGCCACCAGCGAGGGCACAACACAAGAACAGGGTTCACACATAGCTAGCCTTCCGTGTTCCAAAGTGTGTGTGTTTACAAGTGGGTTCTCTATTCTCTTGTTCCATTATTAAGTCAGTGCAGACAGCCCTGGTACCCACGACAAAGCCTGCTGGGGCCAAGACAGGCCTGAGTGTGAGCGAGACAGCAGATCCCGCCGCTGTGACGTTTGTTGCAGGAGTGGCGCACTTCTGGACGGTGGGCGCAACAGCACAGCCCTGGAAAGAATGCAGGGGCCGAGGAGGGTTCTGAAGGCGTCTCCACAGCTGTGACTGAGGCCACTGTGCCCTTTCCAATTTCCTTTCTGACATAGACATTCCCACAGGGACCAGAGCAGAACAGCCACTCTTCACCAATTATCTTGTGATCAGAGTTCAGACTAAACAGTCAGAAAACAGTATATTTCAAACCTACCAAAAATATAGAAAACAACATCAGGAAGACACACAGCTACTAACAAACAGCAGAAAGAGAACTGCAAGGAGTAAAACCTCAAGGTGCCAGCAGGCCCCTGTCCTTGGTCTGTGCAGCACCACGGCCTCGGGCTTCACTGAGCTGCGTGAACCACGCCAATTCCTGAACCTCGCTGAGCAGACTTAATGTAACAGAAGGGCACCCACTCCTCGCGGGATTTCCACCTCCCCGCCGGCTCCTGGCTGTGCTGTGTCCACTCCGCCTGTCTCGCAGCAGCCCCTCTCCAATTTCACTCCTGCCTCAAACAGCGACTGTGCTCAGGGCTCCCATGGGGCCTTTCTCCTGCTCACTTTTTCTTCCTGTGTCTCAGTTCTTCCTGCTGCGTCCAGTTTCCCCTGAACTACGTCCTCCAGGTGCTTCAAGTGAGGACTGCTGGCTGGGGACCCTGCCAGTCCCACTTTCTGGAACCCGCATGCCATCTGGCCGGGTATGTGCTCCTGGGAACAAGCGGCTCTAGGCCCCGGACAACATCGCACCTACTGCACTCCTCCTCACATATGTGGAATCCATCTCTTGTTTCCGGAACTTTCCAGACCCACCACAATTGTCTGGCTGGAGATTTTTTTATTCACTGTACTTGGGGTCTTCAGGCTTTCTGAATCTGAGGATTGGAGCCTCACAAAACTCTGGAAAACCTCCATTAAGCCTGTGACTAGCCTCTGGCAGCCCTGGTCTCTGACCCCGTTGTTTTCTGTCCTCTGCCTGCACCTGGGGTAGTTTCTTTGTACGGATCCTTCCTGGTCCAGAGCCCTCTTTGCATCATGTCCAATATGCTGTTTATTGCACCTGCTCCATTTTTCCCCCAAAAAGGGAAACTCATCTAACCCATACTTAGAGTATCTTGTTTCTGGTTCACACTTTCACCCCCCAGGTCCTCCTTTTAAAAACCATTTTAAATGCATTTATTTCCTTTTGGTGCCTGATGATTTCATGAGCTGAAGACTGGGTATAATTTTACTGTCTGTCGTTGGCTGATTCTTGTTCATGGTGCTTTTTCCTTCTGTAGTTTGTGGACCTGGAATATGAACTGATGTTTGGAGTTTACCGTGAGGCCTGGTGGGCATTTCCTTCCAGAAAAAACCTGTTTACTCTGCCAGGTCCCCCACAAGGCTGCCCACTCAGCAACAGCCAATGCCAAGGTCTCAGCTCAGAGCTTCTGTACTGAGGGTAAGATAAATAGGAACTTGCCCTTTAGGAGGCCATGCCCATGGTGAGATTCCTGGGAAGGACTTTAAGAATCTTTCTAGCTGAAAGCAAAGGCATATAAGGCAACTTTCCCTGCTGTCCTGGGAACAGATTCCAAGCAGCCGCCCTGGCATCCAGGGCTGCACCGAGGACTCAGCACACACCCCAGGGACCAGCACCAGCACCGCGCTCACTCTGGTTCTCAGCTGTTTTTGTTTTAGATTTTCTTACTTTCTTGAAATCCCAGCTACACATTTTAAAGGATCATTGTTATGTCTTATTTAGCATTTTGGGATGATTTGTGGTGGGAGTTGTTTATCCCGAGTTTCTAATATAGGATTTGTGTTTCTTGCTGAATGTGTTTGCTATCCTTGGTTAACTTAATTCATTCTATCTGGGACATTCGTGGATGCTTAATAAGATGCAGATACCATGTAAGGCGCTGTGGGAAACACGGCAATGACTAACAGAAGGGCCCCACAAGTCACTCAGCCCATACTGTACCACACGAACTTTGTTTTGGGAACTGTCCCAGAAGACAATATATGAGCTAGAAAGTGAGATGGATATGAATCAGAATTTGTGTTTGTCTTCACTAGAAGAACAGAAAGGTCTACATTTCAAATTACATTAGATTGCTTAAAGCTGGTTTTGATTTTACACATCCTGTGCTTTCAATCATTTAAGAAGGCTTATTTGGTTTCTTGCAAAAATGCCTCCATTAAGGCCTTGGGAAAGCAAAGCAGACGGTGGAAGCACATGCAGGTGGGAAGGCCCCATCAGAACCTTGGCAGCGTAGTCCAGCAGCACGAGAAACGGCACGCCCAAAGACCGGCTGACTGTGGCTTCACCAGGTCATTATGGACAAGGAATCCTTCTCGTAGTCCGCTTTTAAAAACATGAGGCAACTCACAAGAAAACCACCAGGCCACTCTGTTGCAGGAGGTAGGACGAGCAACTTCTGGGGTTTTTCCAGGTTGCACAAACATTTGTTCAACCTTCTGTAATAAGAACCAATGTTTAGAACATGGTCATCATGAGGAACTGTGCACGCTCTTCCATCTTCAATTCGAGGTTACGTTTATCTTCATTAGAGGTGGCTAAGTCAGCTCAGCAGTTTCAAGAGCTGCACAGAGGGTCTCTTCCTAGGAGGCCTCTGCCTCTGGACTCCAGAACCTTCCCTGGCTCAGTCTCATATCTTGGCTTTCTTCCTCCAGGGTCCCCAGGCAGACCCTTGGCCTTGGACCCCTCCGAGAGTACCTGTCCCCATTTGGGGCCTTCAGAGAGAATCTTGGCTCTGAGCATCTCCCTGCCTCTGGCTTTTCCATGGGCACTGTGCTCTGTTCTTCGTGGTTCCTGAGTTGTGCCTGGAGCTTGGACCCACAGCCCCACCCAGCCTCATCCCAAGGCCCAGGTCTCCTCCTTGTTTAGAACAGGAGTTCGGTTCAGCGGCAATGAGTGAACCCGTCCATATGAGAAAGATTGTTCACAGGAGAGCAGGTGGGGAGAGTTTTCTCTTTAACTTTGGATCCCAAGGAGACTTCTGGTAAACTGAAATTTGTAATATACAAAATAGCCACGAAAAGCGCAGTTACACTGTACAGAGCACAGCTAGGAACCCTGCAGTATCTGCTGGAAGAAAGCAGGATGGCATTGGCAGGTAAGAAAACACACATCACTAGAATAGCAACAAAATCCAGAGTCCTGGGTCTCTAAAGCTTGCAGAATGACATATGATTATAAAATTTTAAAGAGCAAGAAAATTAACAGTCAACTTATTTTCCAAATAAACTCAAAAAATAAAATTAAAACTAGAAAAACAGTAAACATCTGAAAAAGAGAAAATGATAACATTTCAAAACATTGTCAAAACTATGATCAGTGGCATAATTAGAGCCTTAAATACCTTTGTTAATAACTAAGAAAATAAAGCATTCAACTAAAGAAGCCAGAAAAATGATAACACAAGTCAAGGAAAGCAAGAAGAAGGAAATAATGATAAGAGCACAAAAATGAAAGACACAGGAAGTTAGCTCCTTCTTGGAAGACAAGCCCATAAGGTCCTGGGCCTTGGTTTTGTAATTATTGAGGTATATCCAAAATGCCCAGAATAGTGCTTGGCATGCAGGAATACTCAGCAAATATTTACTAAAGAGAGTAAATTTTAAAGAACACTGGTCAGATTTACAATAATCCACTTTTTTGGTATAGCCTAAAGAGTAGATATATTTATGAAATATCAAAACAAGAAAAATAATGAGAAATGTATTTTATACATTTTAATTAAAGTGTGATGCACCACTCTGTGCTAACAAAGTCAAAACTTCAATGAAATGGTAACATTCTGGAGCTATAAACATTTCCAGAACAGATTTAAGGAAAACCTAAAAACACCAATAACCAGAAGAGATATTTTTTAAAAATTGGTGAAATATAAGATGTAAAAATGTCAGTGAACCTAGGAGTTTTCACAGGTGAGTTCTTTTTTATCTTCTAAGGTATACATTAGTCCTAGGATATAAAAATTGTTCCAGAACATAGCAACAAATAAAGGAAAAGCATGACATTTTATTTTTAAAGTTAGCATAAGTTGGATGTCAAAGGCAGACAATATACTGAAACAAACAGTAATAACTACAGACTAATTTCACTTATAAATACAAAAGGAAAAATGTCAAAATGTCGAGGATAAAAAAGATCGATTTAGGAGTATATTAAACACACACACACCTCAGTCAAGTAGATTTTCCCCAGGATGCAGCGATGACACATGATTACAATTAGTACAATATATTGCATCCCTATGTCAATGAAAAATATGCTTATCTCAGTTGACATTCATTTGTCCTTGTTTGCTTATTTATTTATTGGAGACAAGAGTCTTGCTCTCTCACCCAGGCTGGAGTGAAGTGGCCTGATCTCGGCTCACTGCAGCCTCCACCTCCCAGGTTCAAGCGATTCTCGTGTCTCAGCCTCCTGAGTAACTGGAATTACAGGTGTGTGCCACCACGCCCAGCTACTCTTTGTAATTTTAGTAGAGATGGGGTTTTGCCATGTTACCCAGGCTGGTCTTGAACTTCTGAGCTCAGGCAATCTGCCTGCTTCGGCCTCCCAAAGTGCTAGGATTACAGACTTGAGCCACCATGCTTAGCCTATCTTTTTAAAAAAATTGAATATAATTATAATTATTTAGGCCTCATTAGTTAGACAATTCCTTTCAGGCACAGGCAGTGTCACATGGAGTGGGGGAGCCCCAGGGCAGAACTCTACACTTCTTCTGGGCTGTGGAGGTGTCTGCTTATCTAAGGAGACATGGGACCTTGTTTCTACAGGAAGAAAACTGTGTGCCCAGACAGACAACCATTCACACAATTCTGGAGGCTGATGGAATCAGAGCCCTGACTAGAAATTTCTCTATTAACATTAGCAGTGTCCACTCCTGCTTCTACCAAAAAATGTTTTTCAAATTTTAACCAATAAAATAAAACATGCAAAACGAACTTTTTTTACACATTAGAAAAGAAAAAAAACTGTTGCTTGTGGATGGGGTAAGTCCATACTCAGAAAAATAAAAGTCAACAGGAATAGTCAGTAAAACTATCAGGTAAATTTAATCAGGCCTCATTCAAAAGAGCTGCACAAAGGGTAAAACAGAAATAAACTGAGCAGAAAATGTTCTGAGCCTAAGGTGAGGACACTGAAGCATTCCCCAAACTCCAAATAAAAGGGAGACAGACCCATTTTGGCATGAAAGACTCAGCTTGCTAAGGACATCATTTCCTATGTTAATTTTGGTGACTATCAAGAGGTGGGGCCTCTTGATCATTGGTAAGTAACTGGGTCATGAGGGTGGAGCCCTCATGAACAGGGTTAGAGCCCCTTGCCTCTCTACTGTGTGGGAGCATCGTGAGAGGAAACATGGCCTCAGCAGACAAGGAATCTGCTGCACCTTGATCTGGGACTTCACAGCCTCCAAAGCTTGAAAAATACGTTTCCATTTTTTATAAGCCACCCGGCCTATGGTATTTGGTTATAGCACCTGAATAGACTAAGATAATATACTATTAAAATTGTTCTTATTACTAGAAATCTGTAAGAACTTGTTTCTCTGGCTGGGAGTGGTGGCTCGAGCCTGTAATTCCAACACTTTGGGAGGCTGAGGTGGGAGGATTGCTTGAGGACAGGAGTTTGAGACCAGCCTGGGCAACACAGTGAGACTGCCACAACAAACAAACAAAAGCCCAGATGAAAAGAACTCGTTTTTCTTAAGCCAATAGAAACCAAAGAACATGTAGGAAAAACTGGGTACCCATTATGCTTGAGGTGCCATGAGACAGGCAGGTAACTTGGGATAGGAGCATCTCTATGTCTGTGAAAAGTGACCACAGTGAATGCATTATTTAGCTGATATTTAAATGGCTTGGCTTCTGGAGTAAAGACAGGGGTGGTCAAATACAGGTTACACTATAAAAAGCTTCTTATTCTATGTTAGCCTTAGACTACATGTGGCCTTTGCAGATCCTTTTGAAAAGTTTAGGATCCTCCCATTACCGCTGTTAAATACAAAAAAAAAATGGAGGCTAGAGCTGACCTTTGCCTGTGAGGCAATGGCCTACCCTCAGCTCAGCAAAATCTACAGATGTCCATTTATCCACTTATACTATAAGCCAGTTTTGAGCTTTATTACTTAACGCCTCAGTACATTGTAGCCAATTAGTGACCCAAGTAATTCACTCAACCTAACCAATGAGAATCAAGCTCATGAACTTCCTCTTTTGTAGATATGAACCTGACTGTAACCATGAGACAAGCTTCTCACCACTTTTGGTTTAGAAGTCTCCCTATTTGCAAACACTTTTCTTCTCAATAAAATCTTCATATCAAGTGGAAGTTCTCTGAACTTTCTTTTGATAGCTTTTTGGTGTTGGGGGTGGGAACCCGAAGAAGATCCCTGATGAGCCCTGAGGCCAGTGAATAACAGCCCAGGGCTGGCACCCACAGACCTACTGCACTTACTGCTTTCTCGTGGGCCACTGAGGTCTAGGGTGGGTCTCTAGGATCCAGTCTCCAGCCCTTTGTGTTGAGCTTGCCCATTTTGTTGAGCAATCTTTGTTGAACCTTCTTGGCAGGTCACCCTGTTCTGTACAGAAGTGGAAGAAACAGCAGAACTGTTTTGGAACAGCTGTTCATGTCTGGGTAATTTAAGGCAAAGATGGGTTCCACCTGGTCCAAAATCCTCTGTGTACCAGGATCGTGTGCCTTTTTGGAAAAATGGATAAACTTAAAAAAGGATAATTTGGAACTGCCATGGCCACTTTGGGGAACCCTTAACTTAAGTAAGATAGATCAGCTTAGGGTTACCATTAAAAACAGGGATCGTCATCTTTTCAGAGACAGTGAAATGCATTCTTTGTTATGCAGAAGCTTCTAAAAGATAAAATGATTCTCCAAAAGAATCTTTACAGTACACAAGTGAAAAATCTTTAGTAAAAGTCTTTAGCCATTTGAACAAATAACTTTAACTTATTTTATCTGCCAGAAACACAATTTGGATCCAGCTATTCTTTTATAAACTAGCAAGTTTTGTATTATTGTACTTGACATATGACTAAAATTTTTAAATGGAAGCTATAAGATCTGTGTCTGTCTGTGTATTTATGACATATAGTACTTTTTTTTTAATCTCCAGATGGCATTGCCAAAATTAATTTGTAAAAGAGCTCTATTTAATTGGCTTAAAGAAAAATAAGCACTTATATAAGTATTCCTAAAACTCTTAGAAAAATAGGAATTTACTCAAATGCTTTTTGAGTTCACATGACATGGATAATCTTTGGTAAGCAAGAATTTTGTTGGTTTAGTTTTTAAAAACAAGAAAAGGATATACCTTTAGAGTTATCAATATTAGTCATAATGCAGACATACAACTTTTATTACTAGTCAAATTATATCCATTTTACAAAGTTTCCAGGCAAGAAAGCTAAAAAAACAAATGAATTAAACTGATGAACATCCAAATAAGACAAAATATTAAAACATTAATTGCTCAACATAAGTTGATCTACTTTCGGACAGAAACTGAAGATATTTGGGTCTATTTATTAGTAAATATGTCCTGTGCCACATAAACAAATTGTATTCGTGGATTTGCCAATCTACAAAATGCTGGTGTGACAGATGGTTAATCAATACATATAGAAAGTTGGTGAGAGCAAGAGAGAAGGAGTGAATCTTGTGTGGTCAAGCTGGCTAAAATGGAATTATGGAAGTTTTTAAAAATGAGCATTAGTGTCAAAAATACACAGCTGCAAAGCTAGGATTTAGTCTTCTCTCTGTTTAAAAAAAAGTTATCTTAGAGTACTGATCTGCTCTTGATAAGAGACTGTGAAAGGTTTTTCTTTGCATTTTGAGTAATCTGCCTAGGAAACAAAGATACTATGTTTTATCAAAGTAATTTGACTATTTAAGCTGCTGTATAAAAAAAATCTAAGTTTTTTTTAATACTATGATGTAACTTTCCAGATTTGTCTTGGAAACCTCTGTCACTTTTGTAAATGGATATATGTCTTAGTTCATTTTCTGCTGTTATACCTGAATACCTGGGACTGGGTAATTTACAAAAAAAAACATTTATTTTTTATAGTTCTGGAGGCTGGAAACGTCCAGGGTCAAAGAGCTGCATCTGGTGTGGGCCTTCTCACTATGTCATAATACTGCAGAGGTCATCACATGGTGAGAGCACATGCCAGCTCAAGTCTTCCTCTTCCTATAAAGACACTGGTCCCATCATGGACATCTGATCCTAATGACCTTATCTAATCCTAATTACCTCCCAAAGCCCCATCTGCAAATGTCACCAACACATGTATATGTGGGTTACATTTCCAACACATGAAATTTGAGAGACATATTTAAACCATAGCAGATAACAATCTGTGATTCTAATCAAGTGTTTTAAATCTTTTGACATTTTTCACAAACTTTCCAAAATCAAATTCTAAATGAGATCTTTTTTAATCTCAAGCAAATTTTTGGATTTTCTAGAGGTCCTCTAGAAAATTAAAAAAAAATTTATTCTCTCTCCGTATAAAAAGACATTAAAATAATCAGGCTCATTTGCATGGGAAGAATTGTCAAAGGTACAACTATTCAGGTTTATTTTACATATTAAATTGCATGAGAAGCATTGTCAAATAAAGGTGACGATTAACCTTCTTTATGTTATATTTGTATGGATATATGTGATTACGTGTTCTAATAATTATATAAAATTACTGGAAATCTGATATGTCCTAGCATAATATTGTTAGTCATAATTTTAGTTACTGTATTAAAATGTTAACAGCAAACTCTCATCAAATTTTTTATCTTTTAAAATTATTTTATTTATTTGGTTTTTTTTTGAGGTGAGGTCTCACTATGTTGCCCAGACTGAACTTGAACTCCTGGGCTCAAGTGATCCACCCACCTCAGCCTCCCAAAGTGCTAGTATTACAGGCTCGAGCCACTGCGCCCCTCCCTATCCAGTTTTTAACCATGACCATTTTAAGTGTTTTGTCATCCATAGTTAGTTCTTATTTTTATTCTGTTTTCCTGAAAACTTTTGCAAGCAGCTATAATACAAAATGGAAAGAATTCATGGAAAAGACTAACAGAGAGCTTTCTGGTAACTTTAAGATCATACCATTGGATTGGGTAAGAATTTCCAGAACCCTAATGTCAAGTTGATGGATTCATAAAACTGCTAACCCAAGATCGAGCAGAACAAGAATTAATTACATAATTAATTTTCTGAAGTTCTCTGAAGTTTATATCGAATTGTCAAGTTCTCTGAATGAACTGACAAGGATGATTATAATTTTGATGACTTTTTTGAAACTTTGCTGATTCTTTAATGTTTTGTTTTCCAGATTTAAAGAACTTCTTTTGGCTTTTTTTTCTTATGTTATCTATAACAAAGTAATTTGGTTAAGTATACTTTTGTAAACAAAAATGAAACATTCATCTTTTTTTTTTTTGAGACAGTCTCACTGTGTCGCCAGGCACCAGGCTGGAGTCAGTGGCACAATCTCGGCTCACTGCAACCTCTGCCTCCCCGGTTCAAGCGATTCTCCTGCCTCGGCCTCCTGAGTAGCTGGGATTACAGGCACATGCCACCACGCCCAGCTTTTTTGTATTTTTAGTAGAGATGGGGTTTCACCATGTTGGCCAGGATGGTCTCAATCTCTTGACCTCGTGATCCGCCCACCTTGGCCTCCCAAAGTGCTGGGATTACAGGCTTGAGCCACCATACCTGGCCCACATTCATCTTTTTTCTCTCTACCTGAACCCTCCAGAATTCAGGAACTCTTACTGCGTATTCTTATTTTCATGGCAATATAGCTATTTACATAAATTCAGTAAGAATCTGTTCTCCTTGTAACAGGAAACAGTTGTGTAAGTCGATGGCTTGGCTGCTTAGCCTGGAGAGGCTTTTAACAGTCTAATCTGAGATTCCTTATTACCAGAGAGTTTTAATGAGATCGACTTTATGGAGCCAATAACTCCATTTTGTTATTACCAAAACTTTGCCTGGAACGTCATATTTGAGAATGTGCATTGAATCACTTCCTTGATGCAGTTACATAAATGATCAGTTCAAGTTTAATGAGACCTGACTTATTTTGCAAACAGATTAGTCTTAGTATGATTATCTTTGGTAGGAATGAGGGTGATTGAAGAGACAAAAGTTGTGTTTTAGTAGAAAACTACAGTGTACCTATTATGAGATTGGACCCTGTTCAGTGTCTTTGAGGTTTGTTGTGTACCTCTGACCTGGACTGGAACTTGAGTTTTTCATTTTTCCTCCAATGTCTGGCTATGACTTTCCAACTGAGCATTTCCAGTTTTCCCTACTCTTCTCACCTGGAACCACCAGACACAAAACTGCCCTTTTCCTCACAGCCTGCAAGTTGAAACTGGACAATCTGATATAAACTTCAGAGAACTCAAGCCACAGTTCATGTATGGACAATGTTCATGCCTGTTGCCATGTGGGGCACTTAAAGAGCTCATTGGAACATGTGATAATATTGCTTAGGCATTCAAACAAAAATCAGGAAAAATCATTCACATTGAAACTCCCCGCCCCCATTTTACCTTCTAAAGATAATTTGAGCTCAGATCTACAAATCTCAACCGGCTTCCCTCTGAACTGAGAGACTGAGTTTACAATCTGTTCCAACTATTAACCTTTGGTTTTTTTGTTAGCTTGTGTCCATAGAAATGCCTCTTAACAAATACCCGATTGCTCGCACCATGTAGAAGCCTGATTCAGGAGGAAGCTCACCTGTAACACTGCCTCCTGAAATGAGACATCCTCATGTTGATCTTGTCTCAGGCAATCATGACATGGTTCAACACCGTAAGGCACTAATGCAATATTCAAAAGCTCATTTCCACCAGATCTAAGAAGTTTTCTGTGATCTGCTTCCAAAAGAAGGCAATGTATCCCTTACATTAGAACCTGGAGACTTAGTTTATTGGAAAAGACACCAACAAAAGACTGCATTTGAGCCTGTTGGAAGGTATCTTTTCTTCTGCAAAATATTTACAGTTATAGCAAAAAATCTATAAACTGTTGAGCCAGATTTGCATTAGATAATCACACAGTCTCCGGCTATTCACAGCTGAGGAAGAGCACATGTTGCATCATATTGTGTCTACCTAAGTAACTCAGGAAAAACGGAAACCTGATTATACGTTATCCAGGCAAATGCAGATGGGCTTGGAAACATGCAATGTGAATCTGAGGGTGACCCACTTTATTTTTTGGGCTGGTTAAATCTGCGCAGGGGCATTTTTGGATACTGGCTGTTATTCTGAGAGTAACATCCACCACCTCTCTTGGGCGTCGTGTCCACTCCAGTGCCCACTGACTCAGCAAATGGTCTCCATGAGAACCAAGCAACAACCCGGAGAGCCCACTGAGCTCCCACTTCGCAGCCTTCAGTGCCCGTGGAGGAGAGACAGCGATGACCGAGAGGAATGCTGAAGGGCTGCACTCGCAGTTCCCCTCAGAGAAAGACCAAAAGGGAAGAATTGTCAAATAAAAACAAATGCAGGTGGGGACTGACTTTCGCCCCAGCAGCTCAGCGAGATTCACAGAGCCCCTCTATCGGCTGTGAAGTCAGCAGACTTGGCCCATGGCAGGGGGCGCCAGCAACCTGCCCACCCAGCCAGCCAGCAAGCAGGACGCGCTGTGCACTTCCTCCCTTACAGACCCTAAACCTTCCCGTAGCCTCCATGAGATGAGCCTCTTACCTCTTATGGGTTTAAAGTCTCCCTGTTTAAGAACAGTTTGTTTCCTGTTTGAGAAAATTCTCCTATCAAGCAAATCTCTCTGACACTTCTTCGGACACCCCTCCCTACTTACTGTATACATTCAGAGTGTCATGTAATGTTAGGGGGTTAAAAAATGGAGGGAATCTGTTATTGGATGCACATTTTGCTTTTTTCCTGCAGTCCAAGTAAGTTTTTCACCATAATCTAACAGAAAACCTGTAACTGTACGCCAAATTATAGTGTGCACAGGGTGATAGGAATGGGCTTCAGATTCAGTCTACCTTGGTGAGTTCCACTCAGCCCCGGTGGAATTTCCTCTGGAACCATCATATTCATTTTGGATATAAAGTTTTAAAAATAATCAAACAGTGTAGGTTTGAATAATGTAAATGAAAACAAGTGCTTGCTGCGTTTTGATGCACATGCCACTTTTAAGAATGTTTCTATGAGAGAGCAAACATTCTGAATTAATCCTAATTACCTGTTCACTCATTTCATTTGGGTTTCTAAGGCAGTAGAATAGGCTGTGCTAAAAATAGACGGTCAGATAGACAGACAGACCTCCAGACAGATACACAGATAGGCAGAAAGCCAGATAGACCCGCAGACAGGCAGACAGGCATGCAGGCAGGGAGACAGACAGGCAGGGAGCCTGCTCACCGGTGGACAGAGAGGCAGCTATCACGAAGTGTGCTCAAGGCCATTCCCAGTGTATCAGTGGGTCACCGAATGCATGATGAACACTGATTACATCCTTCTTCATTGCAGGCAAATAGGGCTAACCATCATCCCCATGTAATTACATATGGTGTTCTATTTGTCTCAGTCGTGATTGGCTTCAAGAATGGAACAGAAAGGCAAGAGCTTCAGTGGTCTAACTCTGGGCCTTGGTTGCTACAGCCCCGTCTTCCTGCAGCACCTGTCCTGACTCCACTGCCTGCCACGCACACTAGCCCCGTCGTTCCCCCCAGAGCAGCCTCCCCAGGCCGCCTCACTGGGCAAGGATCCCACGCCCTGCCCACTGCTCTGCGAAGCTCCTTCCCCTCCTCTGTGTCTGAGTGAGGGAGTCTCCCCCAGTGTCATCTGGAGCCTTGTGGCCATCATGGAGAAAGAGCTTCCATTCCAGTCCCATTTGAAAGGAACCTCCATTGGCGCCCAGCCCCCGTTTCTTCCCTAAAGCAGTGACCTCACATAGGTCCCCTTCTGGGAGCAGTTGCCTCGTCCTTAAATGAGTGTGTTGTTCAAGGCGGGTCTAAGTCCTCTTCCAGCTCCACCTTTCCATGAATACCTGCCTGGAGTGACCATGGCGCAGTCCCTCTCACGGCACGTGGGCTCAGCAGCTTGAGCCACAGTCCAGGCGGCCAACACCCACCAGCTGGCCAGGCCTGCTTCTCACCTGCTGTCCTGGGCATTCAGGCACAGCCCTGTTCTCTCGAGAGGGTCCAGGTCTGGTGGACACACTTATTGTCACTGCATTCATAACCCGTTCGGGAGGTATGCAGTTTGGTGGGTGACAACCAACATCTGGAAGAGAACAGCACGGAACCTGCGGGCCTGGGAGGCGTCTGCCCTGCGTCCCAGTGTGAACTGTGTCCCTGAGAGTCTCAGGCAAGGTCGAAGCAAGTCCTGGGCTAGGCCGGCTGTGCGGGAGCCGGGTCTGCCGCAGGCGATGGCGGGGCCCATGCACGTGAACGTCCTCGGGAAACCCTGGGATGGAAGGCTTCTTTCCCCTTAGTGGACACGTCCCCGCGGGACGGGCTCTGACGAAGCCTCAGCTTCCCAGCCCGCTCCGCCCCCCGCACACGTCTCCGCCTGGGAAGCCGCTTCTTCCAGACCCTCTGTGTGCCGAGGAACGTGTGAGCCACTTTGCACGGGTGCCGTGGGAGTGCGGAAGGCAAAGCCGCGTCGGCACTCGACAGCTCCTGTCCTGTCCTTGGTGCACCAGGCCGGAGGGGCAGAGACCGTGCCCCGGTGCGCAGGCAGGCGGGAGACTCAGCAGGACGGCGCGGGGCGCGGGCGGGGAGGACAGTGCCGGGGCAGGGGCCCTGCGAGCGCTCAGTGGGTGAAGACGGGCTGGCGGTTGGGCACCCTGGAGGGCAGTGCTGCCAGGCGGGGCAGGAGCAGCGCGAAGCAGGGGACAGGACGTGGGGGGCCCTGGGGCAGCATCTCACGCCAAGTGACGGCACCCCCTTGGCCGCTCCCTCCCAGAGCGGCACCATGTGCCCCTGTTCCCTCTGCCAGGCCCCAGGCTCCTGCAGAGAGGGCGCCGGGCACGGGATTCAGGCCCTCTGCCTGTGGAGCGCGGGCAGGGTCAGCGCCTGGGCAGCGTCTGCGGGTCCTGGGGCCCAGCTCTTGCTGCAGAAAGTGCAGGAGTGTCTGCGCCTCGCAGGAGAGCCCGGAGCTCGCTGGCCTGGGCCGCAGGGAGGATTTCAGGGCACGGGCTCCACCCCTCCCTGGAGGCCACCCGTGGCGCCTCAGACGTAGGAGGTGCCTGTTCTCGTCTTAAAAGTCGAAGGCTGAAACGTTCTTTCGCTTCTCAAATGTTTTAGACACGGTCAGAAACCACAGCCTGTTTTTGAGGGCTGTTCCCTGAGATTCCGCTGCAACATTTTCCAGGGGCATCGCGGCCCATGGAGGCTTCCTCCCAAAACTGAGGTCTCAAGATTCAGGATGAGAACACGTCACTGTGTAGAAGCATCAGCAAGTCGGATTTTTCCTCTTTCAAGTTACTGGCAAAATATCCTTTGAGGACGTTCACTGTTTGCGAAACGGTGTACCCTTTGGTAAATAGTCTGAAGTCACTCTGCTTGGGAGATTGTCACAACCATCGTCAGAACAGCGCCGTGTTCTCCAGTTTACAAAACAAGTTCATTCAGTTCTGGCAACAACCCTGCGAAGGCTCAGATCAGGCCTCAGTGCTCCATTCCCATTACACGGATGAGGAGACACGAGGTGAGTTTAGGAACACAGCTCTCATGCCGAAGCTGACGCCAGGCTCAAAGCCCACGACACTGTGCCCGGGAGGATGCCTCTCACAGCAAGAACCCAGAGTTACTCTTTTGTTTCGGATATGTTTTCTTTAGAAGTAACCGGTGATTCCATCTGAAAAGGCCACATGCTGCAGATGCCAGCCCATGACATTCTGGGAAGGCAGAACTATGGCGCCAGGGCAAAGAGCAGCGGTTGCCAGGGGCTGGGGAGGAGGGGTGAAGACGCGGAGCACGGGGCAGTTCCAGGGCAGCGAGATCGCCCCGCGCGATGCTGTGATGGCGGGTCCTTGTCGTTAGGCGTTTGTCCAAAACCACAGAATGCAAAGCGCCAGGAGTGAACCCCACGTCCAGGGACTTCAGTTAACAATCAGCCGTCCATATGATACCAAAGCCATCGGCTGTAGCAAACGTACAACATTAACAAAACATGCTGAGAAAGGCACTGGGCAGCGCAGACTGCACGAGAACCCCCGTGCTTCCTGCTTCATTGTTATGTCACCATAAAACGGCCCTAAAGAGTCAATGAGCTTGGAAAAGCAGGAGCTGGTACGTCTAGCAGAGAACTTAAGACGCCCAGGTGGTTCCATCTCAAGAACGTGTGCTCTGCTGTGCACGGGGGAGGAATGAGAACTGTTTTTCCAACAGCAAGGTAAGGCAAGGCGTGATCTTGACTTGCTTCAGCCGTGCAGTCCCGTGAACATCAGAGCACGCTGAGCTGGCTGTCGGGAGGTGCCCTGTGCTGACGCTTGCTGAGCACTGTGGCGTCACGGAATCCACGCTGCGCTGGAGAGGCCTTCCCAAAGCCAAGGTGGTGGCAGCCCGGACCCTGCACCCTGGCTCCACGGCTGACAACTGCCAGGTGGGTTCTGCCCCCGGAAGAGCTGAGGGTGGGGCCGGCCTGGTTCTGCTGAGACTTCAGGAAGGCGAGAGACAGGCTCTCAACCTGGGGGACATTAGTGTGAAGTTTCTTTTGACGGACACTCCCTCTTTACACGCACCATCTGGGTGTGGCATTTACGCTGGTTCTCCATGGCCAGGCGTCGTGCCCAGGAGCTGGGCCTGCTGGGTCTGAGCTCTGCTTGCCTCCGAGCGCCTTGGCCAGGACCCTCAGCTGACGGTGCTTGCTTCCCACCCCACGGGCTGGCACAAAGCCATCCCTCATCAGTGAGTAGCTGACACCCATGTAATAAACATGAAAGTGACACATTTCTCTGAAGCGGGAAAAGTGGGTCTTGGAGCCTGGCTGTGACACCACCAGTCTGTCTTCAGATTCTGTGAATAAAACATCAGCTCTCACCTCAAATGGTTGGTGAAGACTCACGTCCTCGTGTCAAGAAAACCACACTCTGCCAGGGTTCTGATCGTGAGATACAGCTTCCTGAACACACAAAACCCAGGCGGGGGCGCTTCCTATCTTCTCCCTGCTGCCCCCATAATCCAGGGTACAGCGAGTACCGGGTGGTGACTGTGGCTGGCTGGGGGGTCACGGGCAGTGCTCACCCAACCCCCGAAGGCACACCTGTGATGAGCCTGAGGGTCTTTTTCAGGGGAAGCCAGCAATGAGCCTGAGGGTCTTCTGACAGTCAAGAGTCGTCCTTCCTCTACCTACTAGAGCACGGCATCCATCAGCCTTGACTGTCGCCCTACCCTGACAGAACCTACAGACGAGCCAGCATCTACAGCAGCACAGCTGTACATCCGCACACCTGCCGCAGCACAGCCGTATACCTGCACACCTGCCGCAGCTCAGCTGGACACCTGCACACCACATACCTACTGCAGCACACCTGTATACCTGCAGCAGGGCACCTGAACACCTGCACACCCCCAAACTTGTAGCAGCACACCTGTACACCTAGTGCAGCACACTTGTACACCTACACAACCATTGCAGCACATTTGTACACCTGCACACTGCGTACCTGCTGCAACACATCTGTACACTGGCAAATCACGCACCTGCTGCAGCACACCACAGACCCGCTGCAGCACACGTGTACACCTGCAGCAGTACACCTGAACATCAGCACACCTGTACACCTGCAGCAATACACCTGAACACCAGCACACCTGATGCAGCACACCTGTACACCTGCAGCAGTACACCTGAACACCAGCACACCTGTACACCTGCAGCAGTACACCTGAACACCAGCACACCTGCTGCAGCACACCTGTACACCTGCAGCAGTACACCTGAACACCAGCACACCTGTACACCTGCAGCAGTACACCTGAACACTGGCACATCTGCTGCAGCACACCTGTACACCTGCAGCAGTACACCTGAACACCAGCACACCTGTACACCTGCAGCAGTACACCTGAACACCGGCACATCCGCTGCAGCACACCTGTACACCTGCAGCAGTACACCTGAACACCAGCACACCCGCTGCAGCACATCTGTATACCTGCCCACTGCATACCTGCAGCAGCACACCTGCACACTTGCACACCTGCAGCAGCATATCTGTACAGCTGCACACCACACAACTGCTGTCGCACATCCACACACCTGCAGCAGCACACTATACACCTGCACACCTGCTGCAGCACAGCTGGACACCTGTAAAGAGATAAGACAGGCCCACATGTTATTCGCATCATGGTGAGTGAGTGGGCGGGACAGTGCCTCCCAAGTTGGACTAAGTCCTGACCTGAGTAGGATTTCTTGGAGAAGCTACCGTCTGAGCTGGAGAGGGAATCACAATGATAGTGGGACAGACTGCACCCAGAGTGAAAGCAGCGAGCTCTGGAGTCCATTCAGCTCCTCCAGTCAACCTGGAAACATTGCTGGGAGCACAATCCTGGTGCCTCCAGGCCTCAGTTCCTCATCTGTGGAATGGGAATAGTCCTATCTGGCAGTCTTGTGCATTAAATTTAGAATTTCATGTAAAGTGCTTAGAACACAGTAAGCCCTTAATAAC
>PVKP010035296.1:0-23427 GCA_004027715.1 Plecturocebus donacophilus | reverse complement strand
CAGCGGGACCCAGGGCAGAGGCAGATGGAATTACTTTCTGAGGCACCTGGTCAAAAAGACATTTCTGAGCTGAGAAATGGAAAGCGCACCTCTGAGTCAGTTCCTAGAGCCACAGAGCTCCAGAGATTGCTAGCCCAGAGGAATGGAGGAATCCTAGCCATGTCCCACCAGCACCCCTCCACCACACTGTCCTCCTAAGCTGCCCCCAGCCCCTGCTGGAATGTGTGTGGCTCTGCTGCACAGGCCACTGCTGGTGGACAGCTTCCTGAGCTGAGCCAATCAGATTCTCTGCACAGGGAATTTCAGTTATGCCACCCAGATAGGTAAGAGGCTTGGAGCCTGCCTAGAGCTTCGTGTGAACTCAGGTTATGGGGGAGCAGAAATTAAGAACCTTAAAGAAGACAGTCTGTGGAGAGAATGAATTAGCGAATATGCAGAGGAAGGCAGAGAGAAAGGTCCAGGAGAGGAGCTCCCTTACAACTCTCAGTTCCTATCAGGCCAAGCTGTATGTCCTGCCCTCAGCTGGATTCCGGGAGAGCTCCCTGTGCCTTGCCAGCAACCTGGAGCCAGTTGGAGGTGTCTTCTGTGCCACTGAAGGATCCTGATCAGAATCTATCTAAACATCAGAATTATTTGGAGCTTGTTAAAAATACAGCTATCAGCCGGGCACAGTGGTAACATCTGTAATCCCAGCACTTTGGGAGGCTAAGGCTGTCAGATGACCTGAGGTCACGAGTTTGAGACCAGCCTGGCCAACATGGCGAAACCCAGTCTCCACAAAAAATACAGAAAAATTAGCCAGGCATGGTGGCAGGCACCTGTAATCCCAGCTACTGAGGAGGCTGAGGAAGGAGAATTGCAGAATTGCTTGAACCCAGGAGGCGGAGCTTGCAGTGAGCCCAGATGGCACCATTGCAACCAGCCTGGGCAACAAGAGCAAAACTCCACTTCAAAATAATAATAATAATAATAATAATAATAATAATACAGCTATCACCGGGTGCAGTGGCTATGCCTATAATCCCAGAACTTTGGGAGGCTGAGGTCAGGAGTGATCATGACCTCATGTTGACCAGCCTGGTCGACACAGCAAAACCCCGTCTCTACTAAAAACATAAAAATTATCCAGATGTGGTGGGTGCCTGTAATCACAGCTACTCAGGATCTGAGGAGGAGAATCACTTGAACCCAGGAGACAGAGATTGCAGTGAGCCAAGATAGTGCCACTGTACTCCAGCCTGGGTGACAGAGTGAGACTCCATCTTAAAAATAAATAAATAAATAAAAATATAGCTATCAGCACTCCAGAGTAGCCCCAGATGATGAGAGAAAGCTCATCTTTACAGAAGAATCTCAGCTAATAAATGCAGAAGAAACAACAGAATTAAACATTTGCTGTTTTGCAACTCTAATAAAATAGGCAATAATCAAAACTAGTAGTATCAAAATAATTAGATGAAAGGATGACAGGAAAATGTATAATCTGGACACAGCCAACACATTACCTTACAAAAAAATTAATTGCAAAGGGGAGATGTAGCTTTTATCATGGAGAGATCTGGTAGCCACCACTGTAATCCAGAGTCAAGCTCAGCAGCACTAACCATGAGACACTCTCACAGGATGTGCCTTGTGATGCCACGTGACGTACCCAGCATCACCTCTGAAGTGCTCTTGCCAGAAATGTTTAACCTGAACTCATCAAGCTGTTTGACCTAACTAAAACTTCCTGAGACAATCAGCTAACAGAAGACCAAGGTAAATAACACCATAAGGAAACAATCAGATAAATCCAGAATGTGGGACAGTTCTACAAAACAACCAGCCTGGCCCCTCAAAAGATCAAAACTATTAATGGCTGTTCTATAGATTATAATGTTTATCTGTAAGTTAGCACAGGTTACTTGCAAACAGTAATGTAGAAAATTGCAAACAGAATAATTTTATTTATGCCCCTCCTGCTATTCATGCTCATATTATGTTTTACTTTCATAAATGGCTCAAATCCCATAGTATATTGTTACCATTTTTGCTTTAAAAGTGATATCTTTTAAATAAAAAAATAAAATATAAACAAGTCTTTTATACCTATCCAGATATTGACCTCTTCTAGTGTTCTTTTATTCCTGCCAATCTAGTTCAATCTTGTATCATATCCTTTCAGTGTAAAGACCTTCTTTTGGCATTTGTGGCTTTGAATATATCTGCTGGGGATGAAGTCTCTCAACTTTTGACTGCTAATAAGTCTTTATTTTCCCTTGCTATTTGATTTATATTTTCACTGGATAGGAAATTCTAGGTCAATGGCTTTTCAACCTGTTGCTCTTTTTTTTAAAGATCTCATTCTGTTGTCTTCTGACCTCCATTTCCTGCTAGGTCAGCAATTATTGGATTGTTGCTCCTCTGTATGTAATATGTGTTTCTGCTTTGCCAGTTTTAAAGATTTGCCTTTTATCTTTGGTTTTCAGCAATTTGATTATGATATACCTAGAGGTGGTTTTATTTGTATTTGTACTACTTGGATTTTATGAAGCTTTTCAGCTCTGTGGGATTGATGCCTTCATCAGTTTTGGTAAGTTTATGGCCATTATCTCTTCAAATATTTATTCTGCTTTGTTTTTTTTTTTTTCTCTTCTCCTCCTGGACTCCAGTGATATGTATTTTAAACATTTGTTATTCTCTTTCAGATTTCATTTGCTTTATTCTGTCTTTTTATTTCACTCTTTTTCTCTTTGTGTTTCAGCTTTTATATTTTCTGTTGATCCATCTACATGTTCACTGATAATTTCTTGTGCTGCATGCAATCCATTGTTAGGTTCATCTAATGAATTGCTTATTTCTTTTTTTTTTTTTATTAATTAATTAATTTATTTTTTTGTCAACATGTCTGAGACCAAACATCCCTGCTGCTAGAGCGCCATGGCAGACAGGGCTTGCAAGGTAACAGTTTTACTTTGAGCAGGGGGCAAAGACAATGAATTGCTTATTTCTAATCGTATAGGTTTCATTTCTAGCACATGCATTTGATTCTTCTTTGTTCTTTTTCAAGAGTCTGCTTACATTTCCCATTTATTCACATATGCTACCCATCTTTTCCACTACATCTTTTAGCATCTTTTTCACAGTTATTTTAATGTTCCTATTTGATCATTTAATCATCTGGGTCATCTTTAGTTCTGTTTCTATTTGCCATTTCCCCTCTTGACCATAAATCACATTTCTTGCTTTTTCATGTGTCTTGTTATTTTCAGTTGTATGAAAAGCATTAAAGAATGTAGAGATTAAAAAAATTCTATTTCTGTCAGGCTGCTAGTGTGGGGACTGACTTAATTGGATTTGAAATTAAGCAGGGTTTGGGCTTTGTTATAGCCTTCTTTTGATTTAGTTCACTATTGGTTTCAAATTGTTTGAGGGCAAGAGCATTAATTCCCTTTCAGCATAGGTTAAATTACTGGCCATGTATTTAATTCAATCTTCAGCCCTCATCCTTCTTTAGAGGTCAGGCTGGCCCAAAATTCTGACTTTTTAATCCCATGGTTGCTCTTTATGGTGACCAGCCTCTAACCTGAAGCTATTTAGGAGCCTACTGGGAGTCAACTTATTAGCATTCCAAAGACAGTATCATTGAGAAATACCTAGAGTTTTTGAAAGTCTGCCAAGAAGCCAGGCCAAAGACCAGATATATTCTCCACTGCACTGCAGGTTTTCTCTCAGCTCTCCTGCCCATACCTGCCCTTCTGAGGAGGACTTACACTTGGGGAGAGGTCCCAGTTCTATGTACCTTATTATGGACCCCTCTCTGCTCTCCTTCTCTGGCCCCATTCCCTGTTTTGGGTGTGTTACTCCCACACTTGTTGAAGAGTCACAGGGTAGGAGATAGTGAGTGAATATAAATTCACTCTGTAAGTAGTGCTTTTCAGGATTCTAATCAGTCTTGCCAGTACAAACACTGGTGTTAAAAATTTGCTAAAAGTTCAGTTGATTTCTCCTTACTTATTTCTATGGAAGATTACTCTTACCTTCCCAGTTCCACCAATTATGGAGGAACTCTGGTTTTTTTCTCTCCTGTGAAGGGCTTGTCACTTTCTGGAGTTCCATTCATTTATATTTCTTTGTGTTTATGCTCTCTGATGAGTTTTTTTAAAACTAAGATATTTAGGCTTTTATATATATACATATATATACACACACATATGCTATATATATGTATATACATGTGCTACACACACACACATACACACATGCTCACGGAAGTTGTTAGTAATAGTCTTTTTATAACTTTCCACATCTGAACACAGCCTGTTCACTTTTGCAAGGAATATACTAGGAGCAGTAAAAGTTTTTTATGTGAAAATTGCATTTATTTTAACTTTATTTTATTCAATACATGATAAACCCTCTTTTGAGTAGCTCTTAACCCTTTAGAGATCCCTTTAATGGCTCCCTTCTTTGGATCTCTGTACACACCATTCATTTTATCTTAGCAATAGCAAACATCAGGCATGCAATTTGCATTCTGCACTGTAGACTACCCTTATCCCCTGACACACACACACACCCACACCCACACCCACACACACACACACACACACAGCAGCCAGGGCAGATATTGCTAATCCATCTGTAACCATTCTTTCTTGTTGAGGCTAGATGAGTCCTCCTTATCCTCAACACAATGTACCAGGCAATCAATTTGATTTGGTACACAAGAATAAATGTATTTGCCACCCTGGTTTCAACTCAAAGATGCTTTTTTCCCCAGTTAAGTACTTGGGTCTGCTCCAAGAAAAGGTTTGTAATGTGGGGCATCCATAGGTCATAGATTACTTTCACAACTAGACATTTCGAAGAAGTCAGTGGATATGGAGTTCAAAACAAAATGAAAATGAATTTGAAGACACTGGGATGAGATGAAATGATCTGAGAGGAGTTTGTGCTAGTATCATGAAATGCATGTTGAGAGCTAGAGAATATGAGCCCAATCTTGACCTCTCCCAGTTACAGTGTTCTCATCCGCACAGTTAGTGGGTGGGAATGGGAACTGCAAGACCTCCTGTGCTACATATCTCTAGGTTCTTTCTGGCACTTGCATCAAATAGTGGAGAACACCATAATAAGATGACACTGCTAAACTTAATTTTATTCCACTCCATTAACACCTATTCTCCCCATCACCATTCAAGGAGCAGCAAGGGTTTTGCTTATATATTTCTCTATGAGACAAAGAAAGTAGAGTCAAATTCTTATAAATCTTCACTTATTAGCGGAATGCTTCTGTAAAGAGAAATTTTCTCATCTGGTCAGAGCTAGAGCTCTTATGGAAAAGGCAGGATAAAACTGCTGAATTCTTTCCTTCTATTTAGAATGCTTGATTCTTTTCTTCTATTTGCCAGTGTTCAAAGTAACAAGTTGATTGCCTCTCTAGCATCTTCCCACAGTTCCTTTTTTTTTAAGTTTCATTATGAATTTCTGAATTTTACTGCATTAATTTTTATATGTAGATATAAAAATAGGGATGTACTTGATCTTTCTATGGGTTCTTAGATCTCAAATACTGTCAAATAAAAGCTCTCAATGCAAATTGATATTTCTCTACTATCTAATGCTAATAATAGCTACTGTTTACTGAATATTTTCTATGGGTCAAGTGCTGTATGAAGGACTTTTTATGCATCATGTTATTTCATCTTTATAAAAATCCTATGAGCTTCTAATGTTACTACTACCACTTGTTTTAAAGAGGAAGAAATGAAGGTTAAAGAGGATAAATCACAAGGAAATCAGAGGTTGAACTGGAATTTTTCACTCTAAAACCAGGTATTTTAATCATGATTTAAGTTTCCAAGTCACTTGGTTGATGGCAAATTAGGGAATAATGGAGTTCAGAGGACTGAACTGGGAGCCAAGATGGAAAGGGGTGGGGGCTCAGCAGGGTTAGGCAGAGATGAGGATGGGAAGGACAGGCCTGGTGCCAGTTACAGGAGGTGAAGAAGGCTTGAGCCTGGGAGTGAGTTCATGCCACTGAGAAGGCGAGCATAATGAGACCTGGCAATCTTGGGTCCAGTCCTCTCTGTCTGTATATATATATATATATATACACACATACATATATACACACACACACACACCACAGTTTCTTCATGGGCATTTGGGCTGTTTCCATATTTTTGTGATTGTGAATTGTGCTGCTATAAAGGTATGTGCAAGTATCTTTTTTGCATGAGTTCTTTTTCTCTGGGTAAATACCCAGGAGTGGGATTGCTGGATCAATTGGTAGTTCTAGTTTTAGTCCTTTTAGGAATCTCCACACTGAACTTGTATCTTTATCTCTGCTTTACCTTCCCTGAAGTTGTTATGAGGGACAAATGAGGAATTGATGTGATCAGAACCCACAGCTCAATCATTTTACTCCAATATTTTACTTGTTGGAATTTATTATATGAAAATAAGGGGAGAATCTATTTGCTGATCAATATGGTTTCTAACCCACAGAGAGCTTTTTCATATCATTTTATGTTTCCTACTCTCACCTGAAACCTCCCTGACACATCCCCCTCCATGCTGGCTACTGGCCAGCAGATGACCTCACCTTGTTCTTCACTGAGAAAATAGAGCTGAACCAGACAGAAACCGTCTCCTCCCCTGTCCAGTCCACCTGCATCTGTGCCTGTGCTCTGTGCCTACCCACCTGGTCTTGCTCCTAGCAGAGGCCACCCCTTGCCTGAGTTCTGGGTCTGATCCCCTTCCTTCTCAAGGCCTTCTCTCCTGCAGTCACCCCACTCTGCTGGAGCATCCTAAGAATATTCAAACATGCTCTAGAACCTTTTGTCTTGAGAAAGAGCCACAAAGGAGACTCGACCGACCTTCTGTCGGTCTTCTGTCCCCATGGAAAGCATTCTCCTCCCATGCTCTCACACTGCCTCATTCTGCTGGTTTTCTTCCTACCTGGCTGCCTGCATCTATGCACTCTCCTCAGCGCCCCCTCTGCTACCTGCCCCCTAAATGGTGGGATGCCAGGGCCCTGGCCTGGACCTCCTTCTCTACTAACCTTCTCTCCATGGATATAAGTGTCCGCTTTCTGCTGGTGACATCTTGAGTCCACACCTTCCTTGGAGTTTTAGACCATTCACCTGAATGACTGTATGAAATCTCTTCTCAGATGTTTAATAGGCCTCTGAAAATTTATGTCAAAAATATGACCCTCTGTTTTTCTGCCTTCCTGCCTCGAGTCAAACCTGTGCTTCCTCATCTCAGTGAAAGCATTGGGCATCACCATCCATATGTTTGCTCAGGCCAGAGCCTTGGAAATAATCTCCGATTCCTCCCATGTACTCCTCCACCACATCCCATCGATTGGCAAGAAATTATATTGATTCAACTTCAAAGACATCTGCGGTCTGTCCGTTCCTGCCCCACCCTCTCCACCCATCGCTGTCCAAGTCATCACCATCTCTCACCAGTACTCTGCTCCCAGCCTTGTCCTTTTTACCACCCTTTTCCCACCCAGCAGCCAGAGACATCTGTTAAAAATATAAGCCAGCTCCTGGAAGCTGACTGCTGTGGAAGGCAGTTTGGGTGAGAGCACTGAACGATGAGAGGCCACAAGCAGGGGCACTGAAGTGCATCCCCCACCCCAAAAGCTGACACTGACACCCCAGACCTGTGAGTGAGTCCATTGTGGATCCTGCACCCCTGTCTACCCTCCCCAGCTGACAACTGGTAGAGCTGAGATGAGCTGTCCCATTGGGACCTGCTTGGACCCCTGACCCATGGAGTCATGAGCAACCAAGTGGTTGCTGCCTCAGGCAACAAAGAAAAACGTACAACAGCTCCTGACCCTCTGCTAGTTATCCCTTATGAGTGACTTCCTGTTGCATTTGCATTAAAATCCCAATTCCTTGCCATGGCTTGTAGGCCTCTGATAGTCCCTGCCTGCCCCTTTCCTCTTGTGCTCCATGCTGTGGTCATACAACTGCTTTCTCTTCTTCAGTCCTGCTGCATGCACGCCTGCCTCAGGGCCTTTGCGCTTCCCCTTCTCTCAGCCTTTCCCACATCTCTTGGCATGTCTGGATTCTTTTTAGTTTTCAAGACCCCACTCAGAGGCCATCTCTTCAGAGAGGCTTTCTCTGATCATCCTCATCACTCAGAATCATCACCCTATTTCTTTCATAACACTTCCTGTGTCTGGAGCAATTTTATTCATAGAATGCCTGTGTTATCTGTCTCTCCCCTGCTCTCTGAGAGCAGGATTTGGTCTGTCTTGCACCTGCATCTTTGGGGATCAACAACCTCTAACAAACTGTGATAAACATGTTCTTTGGAAACAACTTAATAGGTAAATAATTATGTGTATTATAGCAGTGCTTAAGCTTCAGTAAGAATGTAGATTACCTTCATAATAGGCAGTTCAGGCAAAAATATAAAAAAGTGAAGAAAAAGAATGTAGATTACCTGACAACCTTATTACAATACAGATTCTGATTCTGTAATTCTGGGAACTCTGGGGTGGGCCTGAGACTCTGCATTGCTCACAAGCACCCAAGTGATGCCAGTGCAGCTGGCCGGTGGAGTACGCTTTGAGCAGTAAGGCAAGGCTGTTTGACCTTTGTATACCTGAGGTGCTATTTAAAAATTGCACAAATGTATTTGTTTTAGCAGGAAGGGAAAATAACCACACAGAATCCTTATCCTCTGTTCGAGTGTCATTTCCAGGTATTTGCAATTGATATCTTTATCACGTCCAGGGCTTATCTGAATTCAATCTCTGACTGCTTTCCGTGCCTTCAGGGATGGCTGCAGCTGCCCACTGAGTGGCCTGGGGCTTGCCGTGACACAGGAAGGGGACTGTGCCTGCCTGAGCATTTGACTGATGTCCAGACTCCATGTCAATCTGGCATGGGGGATCCCAGTCGCTAATGGCCTGTAGTCACGTTCCCGATTAGCTAATGTCTCCAAGACTTTGAGTCACCACTCCTGGTGATTCAGAGTCCATTGTGTCCATCGGGTTTCCTCAAGCAGCGTTGCCATCTGGCCTCTGTCTGGGGATAATTTCTCTGTCCCTTGGTGCCAGAATTAGCCTGTCTCTTTCATATAGGCAAGCAGAGTGATGCCCAGTGCATCCCAGGCATCGTGCCTTACTTGGCCTCCTGGGTTGAGCACCATGACTTTGGCTGTCTCTCTACCTCTAGCCTTGGAGTTCATGCATGCTCATTGGAACTGGAGGGGATGGATGGCTCCCAAAATAAGGCTCAGAAACAGGAGCTCAGGGGTATAGAGAAGGCTGTTTTAGTTAGGGGCATGTTCTAGGGCTTGTTATCCCCAAACGCTACTCTGACACTCTCTGTATCAACCAGGTCTTGAGCTGGAAAATTCTCATCAGTTGTCTCCCCATGTCCTTCCAACAGTCATGGAAAGATAGCCTTCTTGACACAAGAAGATGTATTCAGGAGAGGTGGGTGGCTTGCTGAGGGCCCTGTAGCCGGTGAGTGGCTGAGCCAAGACTGCAGGGCATTGTCTGACTCACACTGCAGTCCAAACCTGCTGTGGCTGCTTTCTGGCAGATATCATTGCAGAGGGTCCCTTAGGGAAGAAGGAAACAGGCTCTTCTGCTGAGCCTGGACCTACTAAGGGGTTGAGGGAGATGGAGAAAGAAAGGCCAGAAGTATCAGGGAGGAGGCTTCTTTTTGGGGGAAGCACAGGATGCCTTCTGTTGTAAGAGTTGTTCTTGCCCAGGTCAGCATGGGTTTTCTTGGAGTGCTCTGTGGCCAGCCTCCCAAGACATTCTCCCATGAGATGGCCTTATATAGAGGTTCTGATGCCCACACTTGGAAATCCCACCTTTTGCCCAGTCTCTCTCCAAATCCACCTCAATGCTCCTTTCTGTAGGGTAAGCAATTCCTGCATCTGTAGGTCTTGCTCACTTGAAGTTGTATGTATATATTAAATTTATAGCATCTCTACATGAATGCCTTGACAAGACCATTTCTGAGGGAGGCTGTCTTGGTCACTGTGGAAGGTGGAACGTGAAGAAGGAGGGATGTTGTTCCTGAGTTGTCATTCCCCTGAGGACAAGGCTGGTGAAGGCAGAAGAAAAGGGGCAATGTTCGGAGAAAATCAGGAGGTTGGCAGCTGGGCAAGGGCCTGACCCATGCCTCAAACAGAATGAGGAGCAAAGTAAAGTGAACATTTATAGACTTCTTACCACTTGCCCTGCGCCATGCTGAATACCTATAATTCATTATTTCATCCATTTATCAAAATGGCACAGCACACAGAGGCTCAGAGAAACTGGAAAACGGCCTCACAGCCAGTAAGTCTCAGAGCTGTGGTTCCACCTACTCAGAGCCTGACTGCCTCCATGGGAAGGAAGCCAAGGGGCAGAGTGTGGGAGGCCCAGTGATGAGAATGGGGCCTAAGGAGCCAATTCTGGAGTTTTGGGTGTAGATCTCTGCCTTTGTTAGTGCCTGACCCTCATGCTTTGCTGAATGGAAGACAGATTCTTTCTTTCTTCCTTCTTTCCTCCCTCCCATTCCTTCATTCATTCAAATGACATAATGCCTACATGTTTACCAGTCCAGACATTGCTGAAATGTATAAAGCAAAATGCTGTAGTTTCCTCACCTAATGCCAATCTAGCTGTTGGAGGTAACTCACCACTGTTAACAATGTGATATCTTCTCTATGATCATATAAGTAAATATCATTCAAAAACTTTTTTTGTTTTAATTTTTATTTATTTATTTATTTTTTTGAGACGGTCTTGCTGTCGCCCAGGCTGGAGTTCAGTGGCACAATCTTGGCTCACTGTAACCTCTGCCTCCCAGGTTCAAGCAATTCTCCTGCCTCAGCTTCCTGAGAAGCCAGGACTATAGGTGCGTGCCACCATGCCTGGCTAATTTTGTATTTTTAGTAGAGATGGAGTTTTGCCTTGTTGGCCAGGCTGGTCTCAAACTCCTGACCTCAGACGATCCACCCACCTTGGCTTCCAAAATTTCTGGGATTACAGGCATGAACCATCATGCCCAGCCCATTTTTTCATTTTTGGAAAAAAGAAAAAGAAAAAGCCAGGCCATATTCTCTATGTCATTTGTCAACATGCTTTTCCCCATTACTGTGGAGCATTTTTCATTCAGCCATAGGATTTCTAAGGGGTAAACTCCTAAGGGGCAAGGCACAGCTGGATTTTCTGAGAGTCCTGGGAAAATGTGGAGAAAATATCAAGGAAGCAAGGTTAGGGGGGGGCACCAGGACTAGTTTCTATCCTTGCATTTGGCAGTGTCCCTGCCTGGCAAGTGCTGGTGGAGCGTCACCCTGTGATCTCACCTTGGGGGGGTTCTACCCTGGTTGTCATACCCAATTCCCTTCCTCTTCACTATTAGTCCAAGGCTTCATCCTTTCTCTAGCTGCACTGGCTCTTAGCTGGTTACTCTGCTTATATTCTTGACCTATGTGTAGATTGCAAATTGTCCTTTTTTTTTTTTTGACTATTGCCTGTCTTCTCACACTTTCCAAGCACTTTGCAGTTCTCATTAAAAGGATGGAATATATATCCCTCGCCTTCAACTTTGGGCTTGGTCATGTGACTTGTACAAGAATTTGTGACTCACTTTGACCAATATAACAAGGCATATCCTTGAAATATTTGTTTTTCCTTAATGAAGCTTGCTGTTACCAGAAGAAGGACATGTCTACACACCAGCCTGCTGGTCTAAGGAAAAGGATCCAGCCAGGCTCAGCTTAAAGCAGTCCACTCTCAGCTAAATCACAGAAGCATAAGCTAAATAAATGCTTATTATTGCAGTAGTTCTCCAAGGGTGGACTACAGAGTGCTTTCACAGGGTCTGTGAGGTCAAAATTATTTTTAAGCAATATAAATACATTATATGTCTTTTTCACAATGTTGACAAATACAATGATATTTAAAAAGCAATTGTGAACTGGATAAAAAAACAAGATTCAACTATATGCTATTCTTAACAGACACACTTTAGAATCAAAGGTTGAAGGGAAAATGATGTAAAAAGTATGTGATGCAAACAGCAACAATGAGAAAGTGAAAGTGGCTATATTAATATAAGACAAATAGATTTATTTTCAGAGATAGGGTTTACCTTGGTCATCCAGGCTGGAGTACAGTAGCATGATCATAGCTTCCTGCAGCCTCTAACTCCTAGGCTCAAACATTCCTCCACTTCAGCCTCCCATAGCTGGGACTATAGGTATGTGACATCACGCTTGGCTAATTTTTTCATTTTTAAAGAGATGGGGTCTTACTATGTTGTCCTGGATGGTCTTGGATGCCTGGCCTCAAGAGATTCTCTTGCCTCAGCCTCCTGAGTTGCTAGGATTATAGGTATGAGCCACTGCTCCTGGCTCATGCAAATAGATTTTAAAGCAAAAAATTATTAGACATAATGAGAGACATTTATAATGATGAAAGAGTAAAATCATCAGGAAAATATAGCAACTATAAACATATATGCATCTAATAACAAAGGCCCTAAATAAATGAAACAAATTGAAGAGAGACATAGAGAATTCAACAATTACAGTTGGTGACTTTACTATCCCAGTTTGAACAACTAGGCAGAAGATCAATAAAAAGACGTAAGACTTGAACAACATTGAAAACAAACTAGACCTAATAGATAACTATACCCACCAGTGGAAGAATACACGTTTTTCTCAAATGCACATGATAGACGTTATGCTAGGTCATAAAACAAGTCTCAATAACTTAAAAAGGATGGAAATGAAACAAAGTATGTTCTATGAACATAAGAGAGTGAAATTAGAAATCAATAAGAGAAGAAAATTTGGAAAATTAAAAAATGTGTGGAAATTCAAAAATATACTCCTAAATAACCAATGAATCAAATAAATACCAAAGATAAATAAAAAATACTTTGAAATGAATGAAAATGAAGACAAAAACATCAAAATTTATGGGATGCAGACAAAGCAGTACTTAGAGGAAAATTTATAGTTATAAATGTGCATATTATAAATGAAGAACAACCTCAAATCAGTAATACGGCCTTCCATTTTAAGATACTAAAAAAAGAATAGTAAAGCAAACTTAAGCAAGCTAAATGAATGAAATAATAAATATTAGAGTAGAAATTTATGAAATAGAGAATAAAATCCATAGAGAAAAGAAACAGAACCAAAAGTTAGTTACTTGAAAAGGTCAGCAAAACCGACAAAACCTTAATTAGATTGACCAAGTTAAAAAGAAGAAGTCTCAAGTTACTAGAATCAGAAATAAAAGACCTCACAGACCTACTGATAGAAATTAAAAGGATTATAAGAGAATACTATGAACAGCTGTATGATAATTAAACTTGAAAAGTTAGATGAAATGAACATATTTCTAGAAGGACAAAAACTGACTAAAGAAGAAATAGAACATCTGAATAGACCTATAACAAGTAAAGAGATTAAATGAGTAAGGAAAAAAATATAATCAAAACTACTCATGAAGAGATCAGACCCAGAGGGCTTCACTGGTGAATTGTATCAAGCATTTAAAGAATAATTAATATCAATTTTTCACAAACTTTTCCAAAAATAGAAGAGAAAAGAATACATTCCAATAAATTCTATGAGGCCAACATTACTCTGATACCCAAACCAGATAAAGGTATTGTATGAGAAGAAAACTACAGACCAATACCTCTCATAGGCAAAAATTCCCCAAGAAAATATTAACGAACTGAATTTACAAATATATAAAAAGCATTACATATCATGTCAAGTGGGATTTATTTCAGGAATGCAAGGTTGTTTAACATCTGAAAATTAACCATTATAATATACTGACCCTATCAAGACATTTGACAGATTCAAAGTCCTTTTATGATAAATATTCAACAAACTAGGAATATAAGAAACTTCCTTAACCTGATAAAGGGCATCTATAACACAAACGCACACACACACACACACACACACACACACACACAGACACACACACACACACACCTCATATTAACGGTGAATGATAGAATGGTTTTTTTCCCTAAGATTGGGAACAAGACAAGGATATCTGCTCTCACCATTTATATTCAATATTGTACGGAAGTTCTAGTCAGGGCACTTAGGCAATAAAAAGAAATAAAGGGCATCAGATGGGGAAAAATTATCTTTATTTGAATATGACACTGTCTTGATATAGAAAATACTCACAAATTCACAAAAAAACTATTAGAGAATATAAAAATGTTAGTCAAGGTTACAGAATGTAAGATCAATACATTAAATCAATTATGGTTCTATATACTTGCAATAAATAATCTGAAAATAAAAATAAAACAATTCCGTTTTCATTAGCATCAAAAGAATAAAATACATAGGATTAATTTTTCCAAAAGAAGTGCAAAATTTATATTCTGAAATGTGTGTAACATTGTTGAAAGAAATTAAAGACCTAAGTAATGAAAATACATCCATTTTGATAGATCAGAAGACTATTGCTATGATGGCAGTACTTCCCAAATTGATCTACAGATTTAATGCAATCTCTATCAAAATCCCAGCTGGCTTATTTTTCTGAAATTGACAAGCTGATTCTAAACTTCACATAAAAATATAGAGTACCCAGGATAACCAAAACAGTCTTAAACAAAGTTGGAGGGCTCACACTTTCCAACTTCAAAGCTAACTACAAAGCTACAGTACTCAAGACAATGTAATACTGGCATAAGAACAGACACATAGATAATGAAATAGAATTGGGAGTCCAGAAATAAGCCATCATAATTATGGTTAGTTGATTTTCTACAAGGGTTTCAAGACCATTCCATGGAAAAGGAAGAATCTTTTCAACAAATGGTTCTGGGAAAACTGGATATCTGCATGCAAAAGAATGAGTTTAAATTCCTACCTCATACCATACACAAAAAAATTAACTGAAAATGCATCAAAAAACTAATTGTAAAAACAAAAACTGTAAAACTCTTAAAAGAAATGTGGTCATAAATCTTTGTTACTTTGGATTTGGCAATAGTTTTTTAGGTATGACACCAAAGCCACAAGCAACCAAGGGAAAAATAAACTTTATTAAAATGAAAAACTTTTGTGCTTTAAAGAACACTATCAATAAAGTGAAAAGATAACCCACAAAACAGAAGAAAGTGTTAAGTCATATATCTGAAAGAAACTTTATTTAGAATATATAAAAATTATATATCTAGAATATATAAAAATCTTTTATAATCCAACAATTAAAAGACAGACAACCCAATTAAAAAGTGGGCAAAGGATGAATAGACATTTCTCCAGAGAAGATATACAAATGGCCAACAAACACATGAAAAGATACTCAACATCATGATCCATCAAAAAAGTAGTTCGTAGCGGCATATTCATTATAACCAAAAAGTGGAAATAGCCCAAATAGCCACCAACTGGTGAATGGATAAATGAAATATTATGTATCCATGCAGTTGGATAGTGTTTGACAATAAAAAGAAATGGAATCCTGATACATGCTACAACATGGATGAACCATTAAGTGATAAAAAATATTCTAATATCGATCAACACAATGTTGATTGTGTTGATGGTTAGTGTATTAGTTTCACAAACATGATTGCTTGAAATAACATAAATTTATTGTCTTATAGTTCTGAAATTGGAAATGGGTCTCTCTGGAATAAAATCAAGGTTTTGACAGGCTACGTCATTTTGGTGGCTCTGGGGGAAAATTTGTTTCTTTCAGCTTCTAGGACCGTGCATTTATTGGCTTGTGGCTTGGCTTCCTCTGTCTTCAAAGCCCTCGGTGTAGTACCTTCAGATTCTCTAATTCTGACACTGACTCTACTTCCACCCCCCTTTCAATTATAAGGATCCTTGTGATTACATGGGGCCCACCCATATAATCCAGGAAAATCTCTGCATCAGCTGATTAGCAACCTTTCATGGCCACCTCATCTCAAATAGCAGCCCATCTACCTGCATCTCTTTGCCTTGATTTTTCTTCAGAGTACTTAACATCTCCTGCTGCTATATTAACATCTTATTTGAATATTTGTTTATGCTGTCTCTTCCATTAGATTGTAACCTCCATGAGGACAGGGACTTTGTCTGCCTTACTCATGGTTGAGTCCAAGGGGTCTGAAACAGTGCCTGGCCAATAGTGGAAGCTGTGTTGTGTTGTTAAAGCCTGTTGCAAAGATGGGAGTTCGTATACCTGATTTGGTGTGGGAGGGATCCCACTGGCCTATAAATTCCTTAAAGCCAGAATTGTATTATATTAAACAGCTTCATGTGCCTATTATTTTATGGAATGGGAAGTTATCAGAGTGGCAGCAGCAGTTTCCATAAAGATGGGTATGCATATTATGCTTTGGGCCCTACTTTCCTGAGAATTGTGAGTTCACAGGCTTAAAGATTGATGTGGGGTCTGAGAGAGGAGCTTGGCAGCAGGTTCAGCTTAGTTGAAGGGTGGGACCCAGAAATGAAAGCATTCTTGCTACTGTGGACTTGGAGTAGACACCTCTAAGACAGATCATTTCTGGGAAATGTCTGGCATACTAGCCCATTGTACAACTTTTGCAGGCAAGCAAACCTGGTTCAAATCAAGGCTCTCGTATTTTCTAGCTGCATAAACTGAAACAAATTATTTAACTTTCCCCAGCCTCTGACTTCTTATCTATAGAATGAGGATAATAATAAAATTTACTTCCCAGAATTTAATTCAGCTAGTTCATGCAAAGCTCTCTGCACACAGTAAGCACTCAGTAATGATTGCCATGCTGCTACTATTGGTAATTATTCCCTGAGTCTCAGTTTCCTTTCCTCAAGAATGGAGATAATGATTCCTGCCTATGGATATCATGGGGTTGATTTTGAAGTTCTGACAAGCTAATAGATTGGAATGTGCTCTGAGGAGGAACAACAGCAGGACAAATGCAGGAAGTTGTTATGATTTGGCCTTCTTTTTAAAGGATGTTTGGCTTCCTGCAGACTCTGAATTATGCAAGCTCACAGGAGCCTGGCACTGACTATCAGTTCTCTGCTGCCTGGAGCCTCATTTGGATGTTAGTTGTGGCTATCCCCTCTCTGGATACACTGGGCAGCTGTTGGTGGGGACTACACAATGCCCAGCTGCCTTTAGGCCAGAGAGGTCCCTGGCACTGCAAACCCAGCCTGAGAGGGCAAGTGAAAGGTAAGGCTGGACAGGAAGGTCAGCAGCAGTCCTTGTGCTTCTTTCTGTCCCTGTGGAAGGCCTGGCAGGGAGAGGCAGTGTTGCTTCTGTTTCAGTTGATCAGGCCACTTAACAGTCTTTTAATTGAGTCTGAACTTCTAGAAGCTTTTCAGGATCCAGAGGGTTGGGCAATGTCTCTGGCAGCTCTGTGCATATGGGCAAGGTGGGTGTCCACCTGGCTTCCTTTGATGCTAACAGTTAATTTAGATGAAAATCAAGATTCAGGTTAAACTTAATTTAGGCTAAAATTAGTTCATTTATGTTAAGCATTCTCCCTAAAAGGCAATCTGGTGTAGAAGAATGTGATCTGGGTTTGAAAGTAGCTGTGCCTGGATTTCAACCACCCTCTCTCCCATCTGCCTGGCCTAGGAGTATTTTGCAACCCAAGGTAGTCCCAGCGATCCCTTTATCATTTCCCTCAAGAAAGAGAAATGCATTAAATCTTTAATAAGACTTTATCTTTCTTACTCATGGCTGAGTCCCAGGGGCCTGAAATAGCGCCTGGCCAGTAGAAATAAATTATATTTCTAAGATGGTAGAAATAAATTAAGAATAATAAATAGTAAATTAATTAAAAATTTCTTTCTAGAATCCCAGATTCCAGGGGAAGGGATGGAAAGAGAGAAGGGCTCCCTTGATTTCCCCCTACCACAGGCTTCCCAGTGTCCCTTCAAAAATATCTTATAGACATTTATTGAACATCTCTCTAGCATCAAGTGCTTTTCATACACAATCTCAGTTAATCTTCACAACATCTGTTCAAGGAATGTAGTCTCATCTTCTTGTTGCAGTTGATGGAATGGCTGGATGTGTTGTCAGTCCTGGGATTTTTGTGTATGTGGCAGGCATTGGTTCGTTAGTTAACTCATTCACCATATGAGTGGTGTACACACAATGTGCTAGGCATGGAGAATATGGTGAATACAATTAGACATAGCTTCTGCCCGTGGTGGCAGGCATTAATCAAAACTCCACACAAACATATGTAAAATCACACATTTGGAAGGTGCTAAGGAGAGATCTGTAGTATTACAAGAGACCCTGAAGGTGCTTAGAGAACGTGGTAGATTTGCTGGGATAGGAGACATGATCAAGCAGTAACTTGGCCAGGGCTGTGTGGGCAGTGGCTGAAGCTTGGAGAACTTGAAGAGTGTGCTGTAAAGGCTGACCTGATCATTTGGGACTGGACTATGGGCCATGTTAAAGCATTTGGCCTTTACCCCAGGGGCAGGGAGAAGATATTAAACTATTTCCAACAGAAGGTGATGTTATTACATGTGCCATTTTCAAAGGTAACTGGCTGCTGTGTGGAGAGAAGGAGGGCGGGAACCAGAAGAGTTGCAGCTGTCCAGGGAGTGTGTGTGGGTGGCAGCTTAGACTGTAGCAGTGACATGGAGATGGAGGGAGCAGATGGCTTCAAGCAACATTTAAGATATGAAATGGATAGTTTTTGAGGTGGGATGGATGGTGAGAAAAAAGCTCCTGGGCAGGCTGGCTTCATGAGCAAGTAACCTGTGCATATAGCATGGAGGCCACACTCAGAGGTCCCATGTTGGTTTAATGCTCTTCTTTCCCCCCGCCAGCTTTATTGAGATATAATTGACAAAAAATTGTATATATTTAAGGTGTACAATGTTACAATTTGATATACATATATAATGAAATGATTACCATAATCAAGTTAATAAGAAATCCATCATCTCACAGTTACCGTTTTTTGCATGTGTTAAGAATACTTAAGATCTATTCATAGCAAATATCAAGTATGCAATACAGTATTATTAACTATAGTCACTGTGCTATACATTAGATCTCCAGAACTCATTTGTCTTACAACTGAAAGTTTGTCTCCCACTCTTACCCCCATTATCTGGCAACCACCATTCTCTGCATCTATGAGTTTGACTTTTTTTCAATTTCACATATAAGAGAGTTCATACAGTATTTCTCTGTGCCTGGTTTATTTCACTTAGCATAATGTCTCCAGGTTCCTCTATATTGTTGCAGGGGGCAGGATTTCCTTCATTTTTATGGCTGAAGAATATTTCATTGTATATATACACACCACATTTTCTTTATCTGTTGATGGACACTTAGATTGCTTCCATGTCTTGGTTATTGTGAATAATACAGTAATGAACATGGGAGTGCAGATACCAAGATACTGACTTGATTACCTTTGGATATATACCCAGAAATGGATTGTTGGATCATATAGCAGTTCTATATTTATTTAATTTTTTGGGAACTTCCATAGTGTTTTTCTTTTTCTTTTTAATTTTTAATGACCAAAACAAAGCATTTAAAACCACAGCTTCTGGAAGAACCACTTATTCTTGCCTGTCTTGTATCTCTCCTCAGATTTGACCTTGGCCTCTCATTGGGCCTTGTGTTTAAGAGCAGGCTCTCTGAAGACATCCTTTTTGACGACAGTTTTGTCCAAGGGGATATCCGCAGAGTACCTTGTGGGCCTTAGGTGATTGTAGTTATGAACTTTCCCAAAGACTTGATCTTTGACCTCTTGGTGATCTTATTCTTGCCTATGGCAGCTGTCACTTTGCGGGGATAGCTGTCAATTCCAGCCACCAGAGCATGGCCGTAGGGGCGATCTGAGGCGCCATCATCAATGTTCTTCATGATGACGGCTTTGCATCCAGAGTAGCATCCAGCCAGGACAAGCACCACCTTCCCAGGTTTCATGAACTTGCCCATTTTGGCAGCAACCCCTCAGGCCTACAGCAAAAAGGAAAGAAGGACACCATGTTTTTCATAATAGTTGTACCAATTTACATTTCCACCAATAGTGTACAGTGCTCTCTTTTCTCCACATCTTTGCCAATACTTGTTACTGCTTGTGTTTTTGATAATAGCCATCCAAACAGGTGTGAGGTGGTATCTCATTGTGGTTTTAATTTGCAGTTTCCAAATGATTAGTGTCATTGAGAACCTTTTCATATACTGTTGGTTATATGTATGTCTTTTTTGGAAAAATGTCTATCATGTCCTTTCCCCATTTTTAAATTATATGTGTGTGTGTATGTTTCCTATTGAGTTGTGGGAGTTCTTTATATATTTGGGACGTTTACCCCTTATCATATATATGGTTTGCAAATATTTTCTCCTATTATGTAGGTTGCCTTTGCCTTTTCATTTTGTTGATTTTCTTTGCTGTGTGGAAGCTTTTTTTTTTTTTTTTTAGACAGAGTCTTGCTCTTTTGCCAGGCTGGAGTGCAGTGGCAATCTCTGCTCACCGCAACCTCTGCCTCCCAGGTTCAAGTGATTCTCCTTCCTCAGCTGGAACTAAGGTGCATACCACCATGCCCAGCTAATTTTTGAATTTTTAGTAGAGCTGGGGTTTCACCATGTTGTCCATGATGGTCTCGATCTCCTGACCTCGTGATCTGCCTGCCTTGGCCTTCCGTAGTGCTGGGATTACAGGCGTGAGCCACTGAGCCTGGACGAAGCTTTTTAATTTGATAGAGTCCCACTTGTTTAGTTTTGCTTTTGTTGTCTGTGCTTTTGATGTCATATCCAAAAAAATCATTGTCCTAGTCAATATCAAGGAGCTTTTCTTTTATGATTTCTTCTAGGCATATATAGTTTCAAGTCTTTCATCGAAATCTTTAATCTATTTTGAGTTAATTTTTGTGCACAGTATAGGATCAAATTTCACACTTTTGCCTGTGGGTGCCCAGTTTTCCCAACGCCATGCATTAGAAAGATTATCTTTTCCACATTGTGTCTTCTTGGTATTCTTATCAAAGATTAATTGAATGTATATGTGTGAGTTCATTTCTGGGCTCTTATTCTATTCCATTGGTCTATGTGTTTGTTTTTAGGCCAGTACCATGTTTTTATGCCTGTTTTATTTGCTAAAGCTTTGTGACATAATTTGAATCCATAAAGTGCAAAGCCTCCACCTTTGTCTTTACTCAAATTGTTTTGGCTATTTGGAGTCTTTTCTGACTCCATATGAATTTCAGAACTGTTTTTTCTGTTTCCCTTTAGAATTTTGATAAGGATTGCTTTGAATCTGTAGATCATTATAGGTAATATAGGCATTTTAACAATATTAATTCAGATCTTTTATCTCATTAAATTTATTCCTAAGTATTTTATTCTTTTCAATGCTATTGTTAATGGCATTGCTTTCTTAATTTCTTTTTCTGATGGTTTGTTGTTAGTATATAGAAATGTAGCTGATTTTTTTTGTATGTTGATTTTGTATCTGGCAACTTTACTAAATTCATTTATTTCTAAAGGTTTTTTTGGTGATGCATTTAGGGCTTTCTATATATAAGATCATGTCATTATAAAGAAACCATTTCACCCCTTCCTTACTGATTTGGATGCCTTTTATTATTTTATCTTACCTAGTTGCTCTGGCAAGATCTTTTTTCTTCATGTAGGCATATATATACACACACACACACAAACTATATATATCATTATATATATATGTGTATTTATATATATATACACAAACCATATATTCATTATATATGTATATCTCATTATATACATATATACAAACTAGATGTATATATAGTTTGCATTTTCTTTGCTGTTAACTTCCCTGTGAGAACTACTTTTCTTGCACTTCATAAGTTTTGGTATATTGTGTTTCCATTTTTATTTGTTCATTCGTCTCAAGATTTTTAAGTATCTTTTTGATTTATTCTTTGACTCATTGACTGTTTAGAAGAATACTATTAGTTTTTATATATTTGCAAATTTTCCAATTTTCCTTCTGTTACTGATTTCTGCAGTTTTGTAGTATTATGGTCACAAAAGATACTTGATATGATTTCAAGCTTCTTACATTTGTTACGACTTGTTTTGTGGACTAGTGTATGGAGAATGTTCTTTGTGTGCTTGAGAAGAATGTGTATTCTGCTGGTTTGGATGGAATGCTCTGATGGTCTCAATATATCTGTTAGGTCCATTTAATCTATAGTTTTATTCAACTATGCTATTTTCTTATTAATTTTCTGTCTGCATGATATATCCATGAATAAAATCAGGATATTGAAGTTCTCACCTATTATTATATTGCTATTTTCCCCTTCACAGTTCTGTTAATTTTTTCTCTATATATTTGGGTGCTCCAAGGTTGAGTGCATATATATTTGCCATTGCTATATACTCTTGATGAACTGATCCCTTTGTAATTATATAGTTATCTTTTTTGTCTCTTGTGACGGATTTTGACTGAAAAAATCTATTTTGTGTGATATAAGTATAGCTAGCCCTGCTCTCTTTTGGTTATCATTTTGGAATATCTTTTTCTGTCTCTTCACTTTTAACCTGTGTTTGTCCTTAAATCTGAAGTCAGCCTTTTGTAGGCAATATGTTGTCGGATCTTGTGTTTTTAAAATCCATTCAGCCATTGTATTTTTTGATTAGATAATTTAATACATTAGTATTTACATAATAATTACATTTAAAGTAAATACTATCACCATTTAGTTATTGTTTTCTGTCTTGTGGATTTTTTATTTCTTTTCCTCTCTTGTTGTCTTCCTTTGTGATTTGTTGAGTTTTTTTAGTAACATGCTTTGATTACTGTCTCTTTATCTCTTAGGTATCTATTAGAGGCTTTTTTTGGAGGTTACCATGAGGCTTATGTAAAACATTTTATAGCTAGTCACAACTTAACTTGAATTGCATACAGAAACTCTACACTTTTAGTCCCCCACATATCATACTATTGGTCACATTTTACATATTTTCATTTTCTATATCCATTAACAGATTATTGTAGCTATATTTTAATATTTTTGTCTTTTAAATTTTATACTAGAGTTAAAAATGATTTATATACAAATATTGCAATATTAGACTACAGTCATATGCTTAATAATAGGGATATAGTCTGAGAAATTATTGTTAGGCAATTTTGTTGTGCAAATAAATGTCAGAGACTATACTTACACAAACTGAGATGGTATAGCTTACTATGCATCTAGGCTATATGGTCTAACATATTACTGCTAGGATACAAACCTGTACAGCATGTTACTGTACTGAATATTATAGGCAACTGTAACACAGTGGTAAGTATTTGTGCATCTAGAGATATCTAAACATAAAAAAGACACAGTAAGAATATGATATAAAAGCTCCATTATACTCTTATGTAGCACCATTATATATGTGGTTTGTTGTTAATCAAAACATTGTTATGTGGTACAAGACTTCTGAATACAACTCTCTAC
>PVKP010035295.1:0-23442 GCA_004027715.1 Plecturocebus donacophilus | reverse complement strand
AATCTGACGATTATGTGTCTTGGGGTTGCTCTTCTTGAGGAATATCTTTGTGGTGTTCTCTGTATTTCCTGGACTTGAATATTGGCCTGCCTTGCTAGGTTGGGAAAGTTTTCCTGGATAATATCCTGAAGAGTATTTTCCAGCTTGGATTCATTCTCTTCGTCACATTCAGGTACACCTATCAAACATAGATTAGGTCTTTTCACGTAGTCCCATATTTCTTGGAGACTTTGTTCATTTCTTTTTACCCTGTTTTCTGTCATCTTACCTTCTCATTTTATTTCATTGAGTTGATCTTCGACCTCTGATATCCTTTCTTCTGCTTGGTCAATTCGGCTGTTGAAACTTGTGCATGCTTCGCGAAGTTCTCCTGTTGTGTTTTTCAGCTCCATCAATTCACTTATATTCTTCTCTAAGTTGTCCATTCTCGTTAGCATTTCGTTAAATCTTCTTTGAAAGTTCTTAGTTTCTTTGCATTGGGTTAGAACATGTTCTTTTAGCTCACAGAAGTTTCTTATTATCCACCTTCTGAAGCCTGATTCTGTGAGTTCATCACATTAATCTTCCGTCAGGCCTTGTACTCTTGCTGATGAGGAGCTGTGATCCCCTGTAGGAGGAGAGGCATTCTGATTTCAGGTGTTCTCAGCCTTTTTGCACTGGTTTCTTCCCATTTTTTGTGGATTTATCCACCTGTTGTCTTTGTAATTGCCGACTTTCAGATTGGGTCTCTGAGTGGACGTCCGGCTTGTTAGCTATGAAGTTTTTTCTGTTTCTTAGTTTTCCTTTGGCAGGCACCCCTTCCCCACAAAGCTGTGCTTCCCGGGTTCAGCTGTGCTTGCTCTCAGTCCTCAGCGCTTCCAATTGCTGTTCTCCTTGTGGGGATGGGACCAGCGGAGCCCGACTAAAAGGGCACCCAGTCCCGTATACTCTGCACTGAGAAGCGCTGCGCCGGAGTGCCGGCAAAACAGCCACGCCGGCCAAAAGAGTCGCGCTGGTGACCCGTGTGGCTCCTTCACCGGGAATTTCCCAGTTTGTGGGCATCAAAAATTCATCTGCAATTGTGGCATCCACTCAGTCTCTGCGCTTTCACTGGGAGCTACAATCCTGAGCTGCTGCTACACAGCCATCTTGGATCTCTCTCTGCCCGGTGATGAAGTTTTTTCTATTTCTTAGTTTTCCTTTGGCGGACGCCCGTTCCCCACAGAGCCAGACCTTCCCGGGTTCGCTGTGCTTGCTGTGAAACTCTCAGTCCTCAGCGCTTCCAATTGCTGTTTTCCTTGTGGGGATGGGACCAGCCGAGCCCGTCCGTCCCATATGCTCCGCACTGAGAAGTGCCGTGCTGGGGCACAGCAAAACAGCCGCGGTGGCCAAAAGAGTCGCGCTGGTGACCCGTGTGGCTCCTCTGCCGGGAATCTCCCGGTCTGTGGGCAACAAAAATTCGTTGGGAAGTGCGGCGTCCACTCGTTCTCTGCGCTTCCACTGGGAACTACATTCCTGAGCTGTTGCTAATCGGCCATCTTGGATCTCTCTCTTGTTGCTTTCTTATTGAAACACAGCAACACTGGGTTCCAACATAAAGTTCCACAATCACTTTCCTCTTTCTCCCTCAAGCACACAGATTCTCTCTGCACCTTATGGCTGATGCTGGGGAATGAGAGAAGAGTGGTGTTGTCAATTCAAGACTGTCATACCTACCCTTTTTAGTGTTTCTTTCCTTAATATCTAGGTAGTGTGATCACTCTCCTGATTTTTGATTCCTATGAAGGTGGTTTCTTGTGTGGATAGTTGTTCAATTTGGTATTTCTGTAAAGGTGATTATCTCTGGATAGTTCTATTTCATCATTATTCTTCACCTCCCTCAAAATTATTTGCTGTATTAGGAGACACCATGAAAGTTATAAATAAATGGAGATAAACACATTAATCTATTAGAAAATTTAATATGATATCAAGTCACATTAATAGACATACATAAATGAAAATACAAATGGTCAACATTATAAAAAGATGCTCAATCTTATTAGAATTAGGAAATGCCAGTTAAGACAACAATGAGATACTATTTTATGTTCACTGAACTGGAAAAAGAAAAGAAGTCTATTAAAGTGAAGTGTCAGCAAGGAGGTAGAGTCATGGGAGATTTCTGGACAGGTTTTGCACTGGTATAAAAATGTCCATTACTACAATGCTTTTTGTTTGTTTGAGACAGGGTCTCACTCTATTGCCTAGGCTTGAGTGCAGTGGCATGATCTTGGTTCACTGCAGTCTCAACCTCCCAGGCTAAAGTGATCCTCCCACCTCAGCCTCCCAAGTAGCTGGGACCACAGGCATGCCCCACAATGCTTGGCTAATTTTGTTTATTTTTATAGAGATGAGGTCTCACTATGTTGCCTAGGCTAATCTTTGACTCCTGGGTTCAAGAAATCCTCCATCTCAGTCTCCTGAAGTGCTGGGATTACAGGTGTGAGCCACCACACCCAGCCTACAACAATATCTTGGAATGCAATTAAGTGCTGATGCAGGAACGGCTGCAAGAAGCAGACCTCTTGGACACCGAACTAGGAAGGAAGGGGTGTCTTATTATTATGGCCAAGAGTGAGGTGACAATTTGTCTAACAGGCAAATTTGTTTAACAAAGAGAAGCTCTGCCTTTATATAGGCTTACACTCCAGATATTACACGTGAAAGGATCTTAGGTTTATAGCCTTAGAACTTACATGTGAAAGGGTCTTGGGTTTACAGTTTTAGAAATTACATGTAAAAAGATCTTAGGCTGATGGAGGAGTGGGGGGGGGAGTTGATCTTGTTTAAGTAAAAACAATGTCTTCCGGAGAGATTCCCCCATACCATGCCTGCTGTCTATAGGAAGGTGATTTAGGAGGCACCAGTCAGCCAGCCTTTTCTTCTATCAAAATGCAGTGTGGAAGTCAAGGGGGAGGTGATTCTAGATGCTTGGGTCTCCTTCCTCAGTACTAGCTGGTAAAGTTAAATATTCACATAACCTCTGGTATGGTTTGGATTTGTTTCCCAACCAAATCTCATACCAAATTGGAGGAGGAGCTTGGTGGGAGGTGATTGGATCATGGGGGCAGCCGTCCCCCTTGTTGTTCTCGTGACAGTGAAAAAGTGTGTGACATGTCCCCCTTTGCATTCTCTCTTTTTCCTGCCACTATGTAAGGAAAGTCCTTGCTTTCCCTGCACCTTCCACCATGATTGTAAATTTCCTGAGTCCTCCCAGTCATTCTTCCTGTAGGCCTGCAGAACTGTGAGTCAATTAAACCTCTTTTCTTCATAAATTACCCCATCTCAAATAGTTCTTTCTAGAAGTGTAAGAATGGACTAATACAGAAGGTTGGTACTGGGAGTGGGGCATTGCTGTAAAGATACCTGCAAATGGGGAAGTGACTTTGGAACTGGGTAATGGGCAGAGGTTGGAACAGTTTGGAGGGCTCAGAAGAAGACAGGAAGGTGTGGAAATGTTTAGAACTTCCTAGAGACTTGTTGAATGGTTGTGATCAAAATGCTCATAGTGATATAGACAGTGAAGTCCAGGATGAGAAGGTCTCAGATGGAGATGAGGAACTTACTGAGAACTGGAGCAAAGATCACCCTTGCCATACTTTAGCAAAGAGACTGGCTGCGTTGTACCCCTGCTCTAGAGACCTGTGGAACTTTGAGCTTGAGAAAGATGATTTAGGGTATCTGGTGGAAGAAATTTTTAAGCAGCAGAGCATTGAAAATATAGCCTGGATGCTTATAAAAGCCTATGCTCATTTGCATATTTAAGAGAACTGATATTTACAAGAGAAACAGAGTGTAAAAGTTTGAAAAATTTGCAGCCTGGCCATGAGGTGAAAAAGAAAAGCCCTTTCTCTGGGAAGATATTCAACCCTATGGAGGAATTTGCATGAGTAAAGAAGAGCTGAGGGGAAAATGTATCCAGGGCATTTCAGAGACCTTCACAGCAGCCCCTCCCACTACGAACCTGGAGACCTAGGTGTGAAAAATGGTTTCATGGGCCAGGCCTAGGGCCTAGCTACTCTGTGTTGCCTGGGGACACGGTGCCCTGCATCCTAGCTACTCCAGCTCTAGCTGTGGCTTAAAGGGGCCAAGGTACACCTTGGGCTGTGGCTTCAGAGGGTGCAAGCCTCAAGTGTTGGTGGCTTCCACATGCTGTTGGGACTGTGGGTGCACAGAAACAAGAATTGAGGTTTGGGAGTCTCTACCTAGATTTCAGAAGATATATGGAAATGCTAGGATGTCCAGGAAGAAGTCTGCTGCAGGGACAGAGCCCTCATGGAGAACCTCTACTTTCAGTAGCAGAGGTTCAGTGCAGAGTGGACATATGGGGTTGGAGCCCCCACACAGAGCCTCTACTGGGGCAATACCTAGTGGAGCTGTGAGAAGAGGGCCATCGTTCTCCAGACCCCAAAGTGGTAGAGCTGCCATTCACTTGCACTGCACATGTGGAAAGGCCTCAGACACTCAATGCCATCCCATTAAAGAAGCTGCGGGGCTTTACCCTGAAAAGCCACAGGGGAAGAACTGCCCAAGGCCTTGGGAGCCCACCTCTTGGATCAGCATGCCCTGGATGTGAGAAATGGAGTAAAAGGAGATTGTTCTGGAGCTTTATGATTTAATGACTACCCTGCTGGGTTTCAGACTTGTATGGGGCCTATAGCTCCTTTGTTTTGGTCATTTTCTCCCACTCGGAACAGGAGCATTTATCTCATGCCTATGGTATCTTTATCTCAATCCTATGGTATCTTGGAAGTAACTAGCTTTTTACAGGCTCATAGGTGGAAGGGACTTACCTTATCTCAGATGAGATTTTGGTCTTGGACTTTCAAGTTAGTGCTGAAATGAGTTAAGATTGGGGGACTGTTAAGAAGAAATAATTGTTTTTTGCAGTGTGAGAAGGACATGAGATTTGGAAGGGGCAGGGTTGGAATGATATGGTTTGGATTTGTGTCCCTGCCCTAAACTCATATTGAATTGGAGGAGGAGCCTGGTGGGAGGTGATTGGATCATGGGGCAGGTATCCCCTTTACTGTTCTCAGATAGTGAATGAGGTCTCATGAGATTCGATGGTTTAAAAGTTTGTGGCACTTCTCCCTTCACTCTCTCTATACCTCTCTATTCTGCTGCCATTTGAAGAAGTTTCTTGCTTCCCCTTTGCCTTCTGCCATGATTATACGTTTCCTGAGGTCTCCCAGTCATGCTTCCTGTTAAGCCTGTGTAACCGTTAGTCAATTAAACCTTGTTTTTCATAAATTACCCAGTCTCAGGTAGTTCCTGTGAGAGTGAACTAATACAACCTCTTTGACAGAAATTCCATCTTTAGAGTACATACTAGAGAAACTCTTACTCATGTGTCAGATGTGCATATGAATTCTCTTTACAACATTGTTTGCAGTATCAAAAAGCAAAGTAAACTTAATGCTTATTGATTAGAAAAAAGATAAACTGTTTTACATTTTATGCAGTAAAATATGACATGGAAAACAAATGAAATATAGCTACATGCAATAACTTCAGTGAATCTTAGAGAAATCATAGAGTGAAAAAAAGGTAAGCTATACAAGAGAATCTTTACTATGTCATCATTTTTATAAATCTTCAAGACAAGCAAAATTAAACATTATATTATATTTATTATATGTTTACTTGGTCCCTTCAGGTTGCTATAACAAATTTCCATAAACTGGGTGGCTAATAAACAAAAAAAATTTATTTCTCACAATTCTGGAGGCAGGAAAATCCAAAATCAAGTTGTGGATGAATTCACTGTCTGGTGAAGGTTCACTTCCTGATTGATAGGTGACGTCTCTTTGCTGTGATCTCACATGGCCAAAGGGACAAGAAAGCTCTCAGGTACTTCTTTTATCAGGCCCCTCATCCCATTCATGAAGGTCCTCCCCTCATGATCAAATCATCTCCCAAAGGCCCCACCTGTGAAAACCATCACATTGGAGATTATGTTTCAACATACAAATTTTGGAGGGACATAAAAACTTAGTCTATAACAATATCATTACAATATATTTTAAAACAGAAAAACAATTAAGAGTAATGATTACCTCTGAGTGGTTATAGGAACAGGGAGTTGCTGGGTAATAATAATACAAGGAAGGGCCGTGTGTAAAAATGCAAGCTCTTGCGATGTTCTGGATTTTAAGTTATAAGTTTATAGTGTTTTTCATCACTTACATGTGTGTTACATATATTTTCATGTATCACATATTAAATAATACATTTTAAATAGAATAAATGTCCCATACAGAAAATTTCAAAGAGAAGTTCAAATGTCAGTAAAAATTTATGTTCCTACCTCATAGCATTGTATCTATTGACTGAGATGTTATATAAGGAAAATCTAGTGTGATTTTCATGCACTTTTTGAATGAATTAGTATATCATCAATCATAACTGTATATATATATATTTGAACTGTGACATACAGTTAGCTCCTTATACAGTTCTTCGAGGGCTGAATGAAATAATAGATGTGGAGTGCTTAGAATGGTGGCTGGCACATATTAAATGCTTATTAAATGTCAGTTGCCAGTGTTGTTATGTATTCCGTTTAAAGACCAAGTTTGGGATACCTATGGGTTCAGCAATTCCGTAAAATCCTTCCAAAGTTTTAGCTCATGTGTAGGGAACCAATGAGCTTAACTCATCTGTGGTAAGCAGAATAATGGTCCCGAAAAATGTCCCTATCTTTATTCCTGGCACCTATAACTATGCTGGGTTATATGGCAAAAAGAAGGGTTTGGTTTTTTAAATCTCTTCCTGTTTCCCCCATTTCAAGGTATGTAGCCTTCTAGTCATTTTGAAAACCTCTGGGGGCCCAGGGGAGCAATTACTTTCAATCTGGTGTTCACGTTATATGGCCACATTTTTCTCAGGCAGGGCTGAGTCAAATTGCTGACCCAGTGAGTAAAAGAAGCTTCCCTAGGAGACAAGTTATAAAAGGCCATCTGCCCAGGTGCATTTTTTTTTTAAGTTTCCATTTCTGTGTTCTAAAATATAGGGATGTCCAGATATAGGCATGAGGGCATTTAGGGCCATTCCCAGTCAAAATAATGAAGCAGAATCTCCTAGCTGTTCAATCTGTGCTTACCCATGCAGCCTCCCTCCCTGCCCCAACAGCTTAATTTTGGCATTTTGGTCCCAGCTCCCTTCTAGGACTGCTCCTGCCTGTACTGCACCTTCCTCTCCCTCCCTGCCCGACTCAGACGTGCTCATCCTTCTACAGCCAGGCCCACAAGCTTCCCATTAATTGCCTACATTTTGGAACTTTCTGCTTTTTTTTCCTTAATCGAGAGTTATATATACATATAAATGGAATTTAATATAACCTGAGTGAATAAAAGCTGGATTTAAGTCTGGAAATGTCTCTAGTGTGGAGCTGAGCTGCTTTCTACCTGCTGGAAGAGCCTGCAGGAGAAAGATAGAAGAGACTTTGGGGTGGGTTCAGAGCCCTGGCTTGAAGCATAACCGCTGCTAGGAGCAGTACTGGTTACTCCTATAATTTCTCAAGCAGTCAGACAAGATTTGCTTGACCTCATGGTTAACATTTTTAGAAGGGATAGAATAGCGTTTTGGGAAAAGAAGTCTTACACTGTGGTTGAGGGCAGAATTAGGGATGGGACAGACAGAAAGTTGGCCTTGAGAGGTAAATGGCCTCTTCTCTGTTACATGTTTTCCAAATGTTCTACGATGGGTGTGCATTACTTTTATTAAAAAAAAAAAAAGCAGTAAAAATATTTGGTGTCTGTGTATATATGTCCCAACAATGTGTTGAAGAGTGAAAGTTTCAGAGGCCCATGGGGAAGCCTCCGTGGAAGGGCATCTGGCATCCTTCCTTTTCTAATTTTCTAAAGTAGACCAAGTATAAAGTACTTTTATCTTGAAAAATCAAATTAAAGTTGTTCTATTTTCAATAAGGTTGCCCACTGATGTCCATTTGGAAAGCACACTTGACAGTTAAAAAGTAAATGTAATATGGATTTAGTGATAACTAATGACGCAGCATGTTATTTACTTGGATATTAGTAAAGTACCCATAACATGGTTAAAAGCTACCAAGTTTTCCTTTAAAATGTTATATTTATTTCTTTAAAAAGTGTTCAAGAAGTCATTTTTTTTTATTTAAAATTTTTTATTTTCAAAGGTTGTTGGGAAACGGGTGGTATTTGTTTACATGAGTAAGTTCTTTAGTGGTGACTTACGAGATTTTGGTGGACCCATCACCTGAGCAGTATACACTGCACCCAATTTGTAGTCTCTTATCCCTCACCCCCTTCTGACCATTTCCCCTTGAGTCCCCAAAGTCCACTGTGTCGTTCTTATGTCTTTGCATCCTCATAGCTTAGCTCCCACTTATGAGTGAGAACATAAGATGTTTGGTTTTTCATTCCTGAGGTTAGGAAGTCATTATTTTGAGTTAATTTCATAGCACTTTTACTTTATAGTCTTTTTCTTTGGTTGGTTAAAAATTAATTGTGTCATTCAGTTGAAACATTAATATTGCATAAGAAGGCAAGACATTTTGAAAACCTAAAAATAGTTTAAATGTAATTCTTGAGTTGTCAAGAGACTTACTATTAATTATTTAGAGGTTTTTTGAATTTTTGTGTTGAAATCTTAGTCATTGTTTAAAACAGATCACTTATATAATTCTTTCAGTTATTTGTTTACTCCTCAAATATATTTTGGTTCTCAGCTATGCACCATACATTCCTTGAGATATATGAATGGGTGCTTGTCTTCAGAGAGTTTACAGTCCAGTAGAGGGGATAGGATGCACACAAGGAGCGCTATAAGAATTAGCAAGTGGTAGGTCCTGCAGGAATTAAGACAGGTTAAGGTGGTTGCAAGTATGTGGGCAGGATAGGGACAGACATAGAAAGATCATTCTTAGCAAGAGGAAGAGCACAGCAAAGGAAGGAAGGCAAGAAACCCAAGATGTGATTTGGGAACAGCAAGTAGAGGCTACATGTCTACAGAAAAACTGCTACTGGCCTTTAGCCACTATGTGTATATAAAGTGAATGGTAAATTTGTGGGTTCTATGATTCCTGTTTTGTAATAACCTCTAACTCATTGAATATGACAAGTAGTTTTTTGTTTGACCTGGTAGACCTATACTACTCAGCCTGCAATTTTACTTCACTGAGGAGTGAGTGCCCTTGTTTCATTCCCAAGACTGTCTCACTTTCTCTCATGGTTGTTGATGAAGCAAGACCCTCTTTTTTGGTTTTCATACCTGTGATGGTCAGCCTTGTGTGTCAACATTGCCAGGCTATAGATCCGAACTATTCAATCAAATATAAATCTAAGTGTTACTGTGAAGGCATTTCATAGATGTAATTAAAGTTCATTATCAGTTGACTCTAAGTAAAAGGGCATTATTCCCAGGTAATCTAGGTGGGCCTGACTGAATCAGTTGAAACCCTTAAGAGGAGACCTGTCTGGCTGCGGTGGCTCATGCCTGTAATCCCAGGACTTTGGGAGGCCGAGGTGGGTGGATCACAAGGTCAGGAGATCGAGACCATCCTGGCCAACATGGTGAAATCCCGTCTCTACAAAAAAATACAAAAATTAGCTGGGCATGGTGGTGCATGCCTGTGGTCCCAGCTACTTGGGAGGCTGAGGCAGGAGAATTTCTTGAACCCGGGAGGTGGAGGTTGCAATGAGCTGAGATCGTGCCACTGCACTCCAGCCTGGCACTGGTGATAGAGCAAGACTCTGTCTCAAAAAAAAAAAAAAAAAAAAAAAGGGAGAGCTGAGGCTTCCCTGAGAAAAAAGAAATTGTACCTGTGGACTAGAGCTTTGGCTAGTGTCTTTCCTGCCATGTTGATTTTGGGCTTGCCTGGCCAGCTCCTGTAATTGTGTAAGCCAATTCCTTTCAATCAATGTCAATGAGTGTCTCCTACTGAATATACTTCTCCAGTTGAACCATGATATAACACAAAGGTTCTTCTGCTTTTTTGAAATTATGCTCCTTGGTTCCCTTTATTGAATGTTTCTCTTTCCTCGTGGTCTAATATATGTCAAATTCTCCTTTTCTCTTCCCAAGCTTTGTTTATTACTTTCCATTGCTGACTCATAATTCTCTTGCTTTTTACCTGCTTATTTTACTCCATATGTTTAATCTTTACTCCTGTATCAGCCTGTTCTCACACTCCTATGAAGATATTACCTGAGACTGGGTAATTTATAAAGAAAGAAGGTTTAATTGACTCACAGATCTGCATGGCTGGGGAGGCCTCAGGTATCATGGAGGAGGGCAAAGGGGAAGCTAGGCACATCTTACATGTCGGCAGGAGAGAGAGTGCGGGAAAAAGTGCCACTTTTTAAACCATCAGATCTTGTGAGAAATCCCTTGCTGTTACAAGAACAGCATGGAGAAAACCACCCCCATGAGCCAATTACCTCCCACCAGATCCCTCTCTCTACACGTGGGGATTAGAGTTAGAGACGAAATTTGGATGGGGACACAGCCAAACCATATCAACTCCCTAGCAATCCTTGGCTCTAGAATGTTCTTTCTCTCTTTCTTTTGCCCTCTCTCTTTCATATATATCAATGTCTGTTTACCTTTAGAAAGTCAGTTCCACAAGATAGGGAGTCTTTGATTGATTCACTGATGTTTGCCAAGCACTTTAGAACAGTGCTTTACACATCAGAGATGCTTTTTGTTTATGAAAAGATAGATTTTATTAAATTAAATAATCATTAAATGACAGATTTTACTTTCTTGTAAATCTTTATACCTGTACATTGTTCACTGAATGATAATGACAGTGTATGAAACATTTCTGTGTGCCTCACTGTGGGGTTTGTTGGTGAAAGGCAGTTATTTTGGGGGTTTCTGCTTTGAGGATTCGAACTCTCCATCAGGTGTGTAATCTCAATATCCAGACATAGGACCAAGTATAAGGCAGATAGATACTGACTGTACATCTGAGTTCTTCCTTCCAATTCGGCATCAGCAATAACACAGGCACTTTAACCTCTATCTATCTGCTGTCTGCATTTCTCTCTCAATCAGTTCCAAACTCAGAGACAGTTGGAGAGGTATGCTTAATTCTGTCCCCCAAATTCTACAACATGTACTGTGGAACAAATCTATTTGTAGTCTTCTCTGGGAAAACAATTCATTTTCCTAATTAAAATTTGTTTTTTTGTTATAGTAGAGCTGCCAATCCCACAGTAGTCTTTCTTTCCTCAAACCTATGTATGATACCAACTGAGAATTCTTCCCAGACAATTTTTTTTTGAATTGGTATTAAGAAAAGTAAAGCTACTCCTCTCTGGCGTCATTCTGATATTTTATATTTTACCTTTTTCCATAGAATTAAAGATAATAATATGGCCATCTTTCTGCAAAATTAGTTATGAATTTTGGAAAGCCCTCTGAAGGAAATTATAGAGGGAATTGATCAAAGCACTCCCTTATACTGTATGGTATTGTATCGGCACCAATTGAAATAAGACATACTTGGTTCAAGAAGGCCCCAGTGCATATTTTTATAGGGTTTTCTTCACTAATGCTAAAGGCATAAGGCAGGGAAGGAAGTTGTGGGGTGAAATCGGATGGAGGCTCCTAGAAAAATTCAACTTCTGAGTGGTTCAGGTGGTAGGTAGTAAGATATCATTCAGCCTCGATTATTGAGAAAGAATTTGAACAGTAAAATTAATTGACACCAGTCACTGCCTCTTGTGCTCCAAATGCCTATATCTTTGTCTGCTTTCTCAGGTAAACAATCTATGGCTACTGTCCTTTGAAGCCTTTCTAGAATTCTCACATTGGGCATCCCATTATGGCCTCTCCTCCTGGTGCATAAACTGAATCTGGCAGTCACTCAATGTTTCCTTAATATTAACTCTTGCAAGCCACAAACTCTGCTAGTTATGTTAATACCCACTTTCTTTTACCAGACATAATATTACTTAGTTCCTTTAGTAGTTTGAATATTTCAAATTGTTCTCTAGTAATAAAATAGCAGTGTATTTTGGTTTGGAAGAACATAAAGATTTATAGTCTTTTGAAGTATTGGGCTTGTCTTTCATTCAATACAATATTTATCACTTTTGGTCATTAGAACATAATGTTCATCTCAAAAAAAGTCAATACTTTTATGTGCCTGTGAACATGAAGTGCTGTTAGATTCTAAAACTGATTCAAGTAGACAATAGAGTGACTAAGCAATGTGAGTTTGCCTCTTTTTTGAAAACCTCCCACTTGTAGAAATTTGTGATTTATGAGCCGAGCTGAAAGACTTATTAATCTCTCTGGTAATCAGGTAATTATAGCAAAGAGTACCATAGTTAGAACTCAGCAGAGGGATATTTGAAGTCAAGTATAGGGCAAAATCAAAGGAAACACAAGCAGAATGTTAAAATCTTTTAGGTAGATGTAATAAAGTTACTTTAGTTAAGAACAATAGGCATAAAAGTGTCACCCGGCCTCATTCCTGCTACCCCTTCTGTTCCTTTTACACTGGTGAACTTTCCAGCAAATGCATTGTCAAGGCAACATCATTGCTCATTTGTTGAATGTCTGTTGCATGCCAGGCCCCGTGCCAAGAATTCTGCTAAATATGAACACGAGTAAAACACGGCTTCATTTGAAGGGGAGCTCATGGTCTCCTGAAGGAGACAAACAGATATGAGGTTTGTTAAGTCAGAAAGGTATAAGTATGCCTGGTTCCATCTTAAGGAAAGGGTAAGCCAGGTGTTCCATGCCACTGGGAGATTTTGGCCTGCGTGGAATGGGGTAATTCCCTGTTATTCTATTGATCTGCATTTGGATAATTTTCAGTTTTTGGCTATCATGAGGGAAATGATTGTAGTAAGTAGACCAGGAGAAAGGCTAAGGGCTGAGTGAAAATGGCTGCAACTGGAAATCTCAATACAGGAGGTAAAATTAGGGGCCAAGATCTGGGGAATACTAGAATATAATGGGAAGTAAGCAAAATGTCAAGAAGGAGGCAGGAATCTTTAAATATGGCCATGATTCGAACTCAGGTATCAGAGGTTTTCTATTTTTTTCTTTGTTTAAACGATGTTTTCTTTACTTTTTAATTGAAGGATAACATGAAGAGGAGTACACAAATCATAAAATATATGAGTTGCTCAATGAATTGCCACACTGTAACCAACTGTACCTATGTAACTACTAGCCAGGCGTATTAGTCAGGTTTCTCTAGAGGGACAGAACTAATAGGATAGATGTATATACAAAAAAGAGTATATTAGGCAAATTGACTCACAAGATCACAAAGTGAAGTCCCACAATGGGCCGTCTGCAAGCTGAGAAGCAAGGAAGTCAGTCTGAGTCCCCAAATCTCAAAAGTAAGGAAGCCGATAGTGCAGCCTTGAGTCTGTGGTCGACAGTCCAAGATCCCCTGGCAAACCACCTGTGTAAGTCTGAGAGTCCAAAAGCTGAAGAACTTTGAGTCTGATGTTCAAGGGAAGGAAGGATCCAACATGGGAGAAAGACGAAGGCCAGAGACTTAGCAAGGTCTACTTCCACCCTTTTCCGGCTGCTTTATTCTGGCCATGCTGGCAGCTGATTAGATGGTGCCCACTCAGATTGAGGGTGGGTCTGCCTTTCCCAGTCCACTGACTCAAATGTTAATCTCCTTTGGCAACACCCTCAGAGACACACCCAGGAGCAATACTGTGTATACTTCAATCCAATCAAGTTGACACTCAATATTAACCATCACATCAGGTCAAAATTAGAACATTACCGGGGCTTTACCAATTCCCCTGACCCCAACCATGCATGCCTCTCCGTCATTACCCACTTCTTCACTCCCACTATTCCCACTAGTCCTACATTTACCCATTTCTGAAATCTCTTTATTAATATACATATCTATCTATCTATCTATCTATCTATCTATCTATCTATCTATCTATCTATTTTTTTGAGATGGAGTTTAATTCTGTCACCTAGGCTGAAGTGCAGTGGCACCATCTCAGCTCACTGCAACCTCTGCCTCCCAGGCTCACATGATTTTCCTTTCTGAGCCTCTGAAGTAGCTCTGATTACAGGTGCCCGTCACCATACCTGGCAATCTTGTCTCTTTAGTAAAGAGGGGGTTTCGCCACATTGGCCAGGCTGGTCTCAAACTCCTGACCTCTAGTGATCTGCCCACCTTGACCTCCCAAAGTGCTGAGATTACAGGCTTCAGCCAACGTTCCTAGCCTATTTATTATTTTGGAACAGTATTCCACAGTACAAATATAAAAATGTTTTTAAAAATGTATTCTATTGATTAGCATTTGGTCAATTTTTAATTTTTGGCTATCATGAGTAGTACTGCTATCAAATCTTATATGTGTCTTTGGGTGAACACATAGGTGCTTTATACATTGAGTAAATGCCTAGAAGTGGAATTTCTGAGTCATGGAATATGCACGTTTAATTTATTAGATGATGCTAATACGTTTTCCAAAATGATTATAGTAGCTTATACTTCCACCAGCAGCAGATGGAAGTTCCAGTTGCTCCACATCCTCATCAATCTTTTCCTTTGTTTGTTTTAGCTATGTAGGCAGACTGTAGTGATATCTAGTGATCTCATTCTGGTTGCAAATTATATTTCCCTGACAACTAATACAATTGAGCATATTTGGCCACTGACATGTCATCTTTTGTGAAATACCATTCAAGTCTTTTGCTTCCTGCCCTTCTTTTTAAAGATTAGTTTCACTGTTTTCTAATTAATTTGTGTGTTTAAAAAAATGTACTCTAGACATGAGTCCTTCAGTCCTGTGTTGAATATGCAAATTCCAAATATTTCCTCTCCCTATCTGGGTTGCCTTTAACTCTCTTAATTGTGCCTTTTCAAACTGAGGTTCTTTACATTCAAAATTTTTAACTTTTTTAAGTTAGCACTATTTGTGTCTGCTTAAGAAATTGTTGCCCACATGGAGGTCATTAAGATATTCTCTGATGTTTTTCCTAATACTTTATTGTTTTACCTTTCACATTTAGATCGGCAGCCTACATGGAGATAGATGTCAAATTAATTTTTTTCATGTGTGTATCCAATTGACCCAGTAATAATTTATTGAAAGGATCATCCACTCTCCCCCTACATTGCAATCACCTATGTCATAACTGCATACGTGTGGCTCTATTTTTAGACTCTCTATTCCATAAGTCAGTTTGTCTATCCTTGCATCAATTCCACACTGTTATACTTCTATATTTTTATAATCGGTCTTAATATCTGGAGGTACAAATTGTCCAGCTTTGTTGTTCTTTAAAACTATCTTGACTATACTTGGCCCATTGCATCACTATATATATATTTTAGAATTGAACTGTCAATTTCAAGAAATAAAATTCTACTGGGTTTTGAATGAATCTATTGTATTAATTATCTATTGCTGCCTAACAAATTACAAATTACCACAAAACTTAGTGGCTTAAGCAACAACATTGATTAACTCACTCTTTCTGTAGGTCAGGAATTTGGGCATGTTTTAGCTGGGTCCTTTGGTTCAGGGTGTCTTGTAGGCTTCAGTGAAGGTATCAGCTGGGGCTGTAGTTATTTCAAGGCTCCACTGGGGAGCAATATTGTATACTTCCATGCTTGCTCCTGCAGGATTCAGTTTCTCGCTGATTGTTGGCCAAAGGCTGACCTCATTTTCTTGCCACATAGGGCTCTCCAGAATGGCATCTTGTTTCATCAAAGCATGCAAACCACAAAGGCGATAGAGAGAGAATCCCAGCAAGATAGAAGTCTTTAATGGAAGTCACACCTTATCACTCTTGACATATTGATTATATATAATATAATCAATTAATATTATAATATTGATTATACACAGGTCAGTAGGTTCAATGCATAATTAAGGGAAAAGTATCTAAAAGAGTGAGAATAGTAGAAGATGGGGCTCATCAGGAATGTTGTTAAGTTGTAAGCATTTTTAATATATCCTGAATGCTAAACCCTAATCAGACACATGGTTCGCATGTCTTTTCACATTCTTTTTTACTGTTCTTTTATGCACAAAAGTTTTAAGTATTAATGAAATCCAATTTATCTATTTTTTTCTTTTGTTACTTGTGCTTTGGATGTCATAGTTAAGAATCTATCGAAACTGAGAAATGTAGACCCTCCGATTTTGTGTTTTATTCCAGGAATATTTTATTCCAGGAATGTTTTATTCCAGGAATATTTTAGCTATTTGAAGCCCCTTGCAATTCCATCTGAATTTGAAAATCATATTTTCTATTTGTGCAAAAAAGGCCATTGGAATTTTTATAAGCATTGCTTTGAATCTGCAGATTGCTTTGGGTAGTATAGACTTCTCAACAATATTGTCTTCTAATCTATGAACAGTAGATATTTTTCCATTTATTCAGGTCTTTAATTTATTTCAGTAATGTTTTGAAGTTTTTAATATACAAATGTTTTGCTTTCTTGGTTAAATTTATACCTAGGTATTTATTCCTTTGGATACAATTGTAAATGGAATTGTTGATTTTTTTTCTTCCTTTTTGGATTGTTTATTGTTCATTATTCTTTTGCCTTTTAATTCTCATGAGAGCTCTGCTCAATTTGAGCCTCTCATTTACAATCTTCAAATTTTTCAGATGCCTCTAAAGGAAAAGTAGTCCAAATGCTGCACTTAGCACCTTGGGCTTCCCTCATCTTCTGAATTTTGGGCTTGAAATTACATGCTTATGCTATAGAAAAATATGTTATCCAGTGAGGCGTAGGCCATATTTGGTTGGGTCAATTATGGTTCAGACCAAAGGGTCAGACAGAAATAGTACAAGTTTAGCACATAAAAAGTGAGAAAGATAGAGCAAATAGACCTTCAACCATCCTGACTTTGTCACTCTGTTAATATTTCAGTGAGAAGCTTTAAAACCCTTTAAGTGTCAAGTTTGTTATCTGAATGGAAATAACCACCTCGTAGAGTTGCTTTGTAAATTAATGATGACCAAATGAGTAAAACTCTTCGCAAATAGTACTTATCATTTCCAATTGCCATGTTAGAGACAGAAAGTAGTGTGAGGAAAGGCTGATAAACCCAGAGTAGGCGCAACTGATCCAATTTGATATGTGTTTTTTATTATTTTATAATGCTGCCTATCCACCCTAAAGAATTCAGCATTTGCCAAATTGATCTAACAAAATTTATTTAAAATTTTAAAATGACGTTTTGATTTATAATGTTTTAATTAAAAATATTACATTTGATAACATTCTAAAATAATTTCAAGGTCAAACTTTTGAACAAAACTGAATATAAGCAAGTCTTAATTTGATCCTATATACTCAAATTAGTGTCAAATTAGGGACATCCGTCAGGTATGTGAGCATCCAAATGCTCTATACACAGCAACAAATGTTTAAAACAAGAAACGGAAGAAAAAAATTAAAAAGAAACATTAGCACTTGATCATATAAGCATGGATTTAGGTCTCAATTGTAATTATGATTTTTGAAATGTTCTGTATATATGTTGTACATTGTACCTTAGAAGTTAAAAAATAAGTAGACAAGCTGGAGCACAACACTTAAACATTAAATACAGAGGTATTTTCTAAAGCCTTCAATTATTTTTTATTTTTATTTTTTTGAGACAGAGTTTCACTCTTCTTGCCCAGGCTGGAATGCAGTGGCTTGATATTGGCTCACGCAACCTCCACCTTCCGGGTTCAAGTGATTCCCCTGTCTCAGCCTCCCAAGTAGCTGGCATTACAGGCATGTGCCACCACGCCCAGCTAATTTTTTATTTTTAGTAGAGATGAGGTTTCACTATGTTGGCCAGGCTAGTCTTGAACTCCTGACCTCAAGTGATCCGCCTGCCTCGGCCTCCCAAAGTGCTGGGATTACAGGTATGAGCCACCATGCCCAGCCAGCCCTCAATTATTGAACAACATTTATAAAATCAAAAATTCAAAAAACGATAGTTTTATTTCTATTTCTGCTTCTGTAAATTTTGCCTGTCTCCAAACTTTGCCATCTGTAAAAGTAAAGTCTGTCACTTGTCACATGAGCAAAGGAAGGGTAGATGAATTTGCTTATCTCCATCACTACTGGTGGAAAACAATTTTCTTCCCTGTCCAAATAGTTGTTATCTCTATTTTCTTATGTAAAAGATAACACATCATTTTTTCATTAGTTCAGCTACAAGCCTTTTGAACAACTATTGATATGATTAAGTGCTTACTGACAATTTTGGCCAGCAAAATAATGAGGATGTATGTCAGCCTCTGCATATTCGTTGATCAAAAGATCTGACTTAACCATGTTGAAAAGAAAGTTAAAAACATCTTTAAAAATGTTTTCTTTGTTACTTTATGATTGAAGTTTTAAAAATATTTAAGCATGATACATTTTCTAAGTTTATTTGAGTTTTTCGTTGTTATTATTAAAAAGTAAAAGAGGTTTCTAAGGTCAAATGAATTTCAGAACCTTGGAGAATTCAACCAAGATAACATTTTTTGTTGTTGTTGTTTTTGTTTTTTACTTCAGGACAATGCAAAATTTGTACTATAATAATGTCCACTGCGAATCTCCAGGAAAGTGAGTTTGGGGTGGAACTTATTAGGTATCAGTTCCCAGAATCACAGACTATGTTTCTCAATCTCTTTTCTTGGGAACAATTAGGAAAATTTCTACAAGTACTTGAATTTAAGAGAAAGTTAGCTTAGTAATCAATCATCCACAAATTGATCCACTTCAAAAATTTTGTGCTTCAGAATCTAGCAAAAATGTTATTGAGATGTTTTAATTTGATTTGCTGTTATCTGTTAGATTCTGTTATAGAGAAAACTCATTTCTCAGGATCCAACATAGTAAGAAATGCAGCATCAATATATGATGAAATGATATGCTAAAAATGCTTTTTTAGTGAATATATTGGCTATGACTCTTTCAATGGCAAGTAATAAAAATCACTTGAATTATATTAAACAATGCAAAGAAGGACTTATTATAATGATGCAAATTTGTTCTCTATCTAATTTATTTTTTGTCATTATAACCCAAAGACACGAATGCAGCTGAGTGTCAAGATTGTCTAGAACCATGCTATCTGATAGGAAAATGATGTGAGCAACAGATGTGGGCATATCTGTAATCTTGATTTTTCTAATAGTTGGATAAATTTAATTATAACAATATTGTATTTAATCCAATATATCCAAAATATGATCATTTTAATATATAATCAGCCTGGAGATATTAATGCGATATTTTCTATTCTTTTGTTTTTGTACGAAGCATTTAAAATGTAGTGTGTATTTTTATACTTAAAGAACATTTTTATTTTATTTTATTTTTAAGGAACGTTTTAATTCTAAGTAGTTACATTTCAAATATTTAAAGGCCTTATGTGGCCAGTGGCTACCATAATGCACAGTGCAAGTCTAGAACAAAGAATGACAAAAATTTAGGAAACCCAGGTAATTCTCTTTCAGGTTTAAAATTTCAGAATAATTTATTTTGATGAAAACGTTCTATATTTATAACTGTTCAAAGACAAGGAATGGCACACAAGACTGAAAAAGAAATGAATCTATATGTTGTTATTTTTAGGAGTTGCACCTAGAATAGAGGACAAAATTTGAAAAGTAAGAACACAGAAAAAGATTTATTAGGCAAATATTGATTAAACAAAACAGATTAGAATATCACATGACATACATTCTCAGGAATAAAGAGATATGAAACATAATGATAAAGTTTTCAATTCACCAAGAATATGTAATAACTCCATACTATGTACATAACATAGCCTCAACACATACACAGTAAAAACTGGAAAAACAAAGACATTCATGAAACAATTGTTTTAGTGGAATATTTTAAAATGCTTATTGTAATTGATAGAGGAAGGAAAAATTAGAAAGTACACAAAATGTTTAAACAATGCAATCAATGCACAATCTTGATCTAATGGACATATATAGAACTCTGCAAAGGACAATCAAAGAATACACATTTTTTTCAAATACACATTTAAAGCTTTCATTTGTGAAAAGGATCAGCATACACACTATAAATCTCAATGTAACTTAAGAAATGTTATACAGAATACAATTCAGTAAAAACTAGTAATGAAAGATAATTATAAAGTACTACACACTTGAAAATGTAAATATGCAGTTTTAAATAACATGTATTATAAAAGACATTTTAATGGAAATTAGAAATTATCTAGAACTGGTAATAAATATACTACATGTAAAAACTTGTGTGAGACACTTAAAACTATACATAACAAAATTTATATCCCTAAATTTTTATATACATATTACAGAAGAAAAGATAAAAATTAATAAGATATAACTTAAGAAATAAAAAATGAGCAGCAGAAGTTCAAAGAATCCTGGGAGTCCAGTTATAGCATTCACTTTCCTTTTCTTTCCCATATAAATTTCTCACATAATATTGTTGATTCTACTTTTTAATTTTCTCTAATAACAGTCTTTCTTCTTTATTTCCCATGCTGTGTACAGGTTCAGCCTTCCTCATGCCTCCCTCATTTCACTGGCTTTTTTCTTTATCACTTGCGTACCCCATGCTTTTAATCCAGTCTCCATAACACCAGAGAGTCTTTCTAGATCATAGATTGATAATTTTAATAACCAGTTTAGATTTAGTCTTAGTGCAAATTCTTTGTGTATCTACACACTAAAGAGCTTTCCCACTCTGGCTCCATGGGATTGTGTCACAATCAGTCTAATCATGGTCTAATCATATTTTTCCTCCTGTCCAGAGATTGATTAGTTCATAGACATGTGACCAACTCGGGCCAGATACTGCTAAGGGTAGTCCTCAAGGGGCTTTTGGGAAATATGCAGATCTAATAAATAGGCTTGGAAGAAAATACTACTTTTTCTTTGATGGACACATCATGTCTACTTGACTTGGAAGCTCTTGCTGCCCTATTGGATTATAAAAAATTGTGCTGACATGCTGAAGATGGCAGGCTGAAAAACATAAGGCTCTCTTGTTCAGTGACATTTTTCTGGCACTGAATTGTCCTATTTTTGAGCAACTGAGCATGTTTAAACCACTCTTAGTTGAAGCTTGTGCTACTGGAAGCTGAAAGCATTCTAACCAATCTAGGCTCTCAATGACTTACAGGATAAAGTAGGTATTTCTTAAAACTGTATGTGAAGACCTGAGCAGCCCTATTTTTCCAGCCTAATTTCAGCTCTTTAATTGGTTCTATTGGTCTATTTGTCTGTTTTTATGCTAGTACCATAATGTTTTGTTTACTATATCTTCGTAGTCTATTTTGAAATCAGAAAGTGTGATGCCCCCAGCCTTTTTCTTCTTGCTCGAGATTGCTTTGGCTATTCAAAATCTTTTGTGGTTTTATACAAATTTAGAACTTTTATCTATTCAAATAAAAAATGTCTTTGGAATTTTGATAGAGATTGCATTGAATCTGTAGATTCCTTTGGGTAGCATAGACATTTTACAATATTAAGTATTTTGATCCATGAAGAAGGGATGTCTTTCCCTTTGTTTGTGTCTTTTAAAGTTTCTTTGATTAATATTTTGTAGACTGAGTCAATTAATTTTTGAGAAAAGTGCCAGGAACACACAATGGGAAAGGGTATCTCTTCAATAGTTTTGGAAAAACTGAAAATCCACATGCAGAAGACTGAAATTAGATCCTTATCAAATACCATATGTAAAAATTAACTCAAAATGGATTAAATACTTAAATGTAAGACCTGAAACTGTAAAACTACTAGAAGAAAACACAGAGGAAAATATCTATGACATTGATCTGGGCAATGCTTTTTTATATGACCCCAAAAGAACTCAAAAGCATAAGTGAGAAAAGCAAAAATAGACAAATGGAATGACATCAGATTAAATAGCTTTTGCACAGCAAAAGAAACAATCAAGAGAATGGAGAGACAACATATGGAATGGGAAAAATATTTGCAAACTATACATCTCACAAGGGATTAATATCCAAAGTATGTAAAGATCTCAGATAACTCAGTAGCAAGAAAAGATAACCTAATTTAAAAAAATGGGCAAGCGATCTGAATAAACATTTCTCAAAAGAAGGTATATAAATGGCCAATAAGTATATGAAAAAATGCTAAACATCACTAATCATCAGATAAATCCAAATCAAAACCCCAATGAGATATCATTTCACATCTGTTAGAATGGCTATTATAAAAAAAAAAAAAAGATGGCAAGTGTTTGTGAAGATTTGGGGAAAATGGAACCATTGTACACTGTTGGTGGGAATGTAAATTAGTAAAGCCATATGGAAAAACAGTATGGAGGTTCCCCCCTGAAATAAAAATGGAACTATTGTATCATTGAGCAATTCCACTCTTTCATGTATATCCAAAGGAAATGAAATCAGCATATCAAAGAGCTATATACATTCCCATGTATACTGCAGCATGATACACAGTAGCAAAGATATGGAATCAGCCTGTGTCTATTGACAGATGAGTGGATAAAGGAAATGTGATTATGTATACATCACCCTCTACATATATGCCAAATGTGATATGTATATGAAATATATATACATATATATATACACACACATACATAATGAAATATTATTCAGCTTTAAAAAAGAATAAAATCCTGTCATTTTTAGCAATATGCATAAAACTGGAGGAGACTATAGTAAGTGAAATATGTGAGGCACAGAAAGATAAATATTGGACAATCACACTTATATACATTATCTACGAGTTGAACTCAGAGAATTGGAGAGTAGAATGGTGGTTATGAGGGACTGGGGATGTGAATGATGGGGAGATGTTGGTCAAAGGGTACAAAGTTTATTAGAAGGAATAAATTCTGGAAGTCTATAATACATTATTATTAACTATGTTGACAATTGTTAATAATAATGTGTGGTACATGTGAAAATTACTAAGAGAATATATTTTAAGTGTTCTTATAAAAAATGTGAGGTGATGGACACATTAATTAGCTTGATTAATCATTCCACATGTATACATACATCAAAACATCACACTGTACAACTTAAATATTTATAATTTTTTTTTAGAATAAAAAGAATGAGAGAAAGAAAGAGGAAGAGATTTTAGAAAAAGAGAGAAAAGGAGAAAGAAATATCAAAAGAAAGAAAAAAAGAATGAAAGAGAGAAAGAGGAAGAGATTTTAGAAAAAGAGAGAGAAAGAAACAGCAAAAGAAAGAAAAAGAAAAAAAGGAATGAAAGAGAGGAAGAAAGAGGAAGAGAAAGAGGGAGAGAGAATGGGATTCTTGTTTTATTGCCCAGGCTAGAATACAGTCTAAAAATGGGTATTAAAAACCTCTCTTATGCCAATAATTGTGCTTAACAATGGAGACAGGAAGGAATAGGGGATGAAAATAACAAATAAGCAGCCAACCAATATTTTATTTAAACCTGTGAAATGCTATG
>PVKP010035294.1:0-23447 GCA_004027715.1 Plecturocebus donacophilus | reverse complement strand
GGGGGAAATAGGGGAGGGACAATGGGGGTGGGGAGTTGGGGAGAGATAGCATGGGGAGAAATGCCAGATATAGGTGATGGGGAGGAAGGCAGCAAATCACACTGCCATGTGTGTACCTATGCAACAATCTTGCATGTTCTTCACATGTACCCCAAAACCTAAAATGCAATTAAATAAACAAAAAGAAGAATTAAAATCAAAATCATTGTGTGACATCATGTACTTTGGTCACTAGGGGGAGGCAACACCAAGAATTGCTAAGATGTAGCCTTTGGTGTCAGAAGGACCTGGGATCCTTATCATCATGTACCAACCCTCCTTAGCCTCAAAAACACATTTCATCTAGAAGTCTACTGTGTCTAATACTCTTAACAGCTATGCTAGCTTTAAAAAAAGAGATATTTACCTATTTTATCTATTTACCTTCAACCTTTAGGAGTCATTAAGTTCTAGAAAAATGTAAACAGAAAGTTCTCTTAACTAGTAAATTTAGACTATTTACATTTATTACGATTGCTGAGGATATATAAATCTATTTCTACACCTTATTTTGTTCTTTCTTTTTGGCATGCTTTTTTTCTTTTTTCTTTTTCTTGCTTTCTGTTGAATAAATAAAACTTCCTTATTCAACTTCATATCTCTGCTAGTTTGGATACTATATTTTCTACCTGAACAAAGTAAGGGCTTTAAAATGTGTTCAACTACAATGACCCACTCTAGACATTTTGTTTGTTTGCTCTCCCAAGACAGGAGGGCATTATTTTTTAAAATGTATAGTCAATGTTTATTTATATTTGCTCATGTTTACCAATTTTTTGTTGTTTGTTGTTCATTATTGCTTCTTTCAATGTATTCCTTCTTTCTGGGTTCGAGTTCCTTCTTCCTGTAGTAGTACATTCTCCAGTAGTCCTTCAAGACGGGGTCTTTAAATGCTAAACTCTTTTAGTCATTTCTACAAATATATGTTTTTCACCCTGACTCGTGAATGACACTTTAGCTGTATACAGTGCTCTACATCTCCAATTTTCTGTCAACACTCTGAAGCCAGTATTCCAATGACTCCCAGACTCCACTGTTGATCTTAAGAAGTCTCTAGTCATTCATAACTGGTTTTCTATCTTTTTTATCTTTCCACTATGGTTGCTTTATCTTTTCCTGTATGGTTAATTTTAAGAATTTGTCTTGATGGCCTGAAATTTCAAGATGATGATATGTTCAGAGGTGGGATTTTTTAAAATTAGGCTTATAGGGATTTATTGTGGTTTTTAAGATATGAATTTATGCTTTTTTTTTTTTTTTAGATAGATTCTCACTCTGTCACCAGGCTGGAATGCAGTGGCACAATCTTGACTCAATACAACCTCCTCCGCCTCCTAGGTTCAAGCAATTCTCCTGCCTCAGCCTCCCAAGTAGCTAGGACTACAGGCACGCACCACCATGCCTGGCTAATTTTTGTATTTTTAATAGAGATGGGGTTTCACCATGCGCCAGGATGGTCTCAATCTCCTGACCTCATGATCCACCTACCTCGGCCTCCCGAATTTATACCTTTTATCTATTTATGGCCATCTCTTTAAATGCTGCCTCTCTCTTTCTATATTCTTTGTTCTTCAAATTCTATTGAGTAAACCTTCTTATTCTATGTTTCAAATCTTTTAATCTCTTTCTTATTTATCATGTATTTTTTTAAATGTATGCTGCATTTTGAATAATTTATTCAACTCTTTCTTCTAGTTTCTGAATTTCTCTTCAGCAGGTCCTTGAGCCTTTACTGCCTCAGTGTGTTGGCTCTTCTTCCCCCCACTCATCTTTTGTGTTCTGCTTCCTGTGGAAACTCCATATAACTTGGATTGTGGGCATGTTCCTTCAAAGCAGCTTTGTGTTTATATTTGCCAAGTGTGCCAGGGGAATCACCAACCATCTCCTATTAATTTCTTGGCTTGGTGACCTTTGGATTATGGGGATAATAGAAACCTATCTTCCAAACCCCGTGATGTACAACTAGGGTTTTAGTTCCCTATGAAGACACCTTTCCCCTTTTATAGCACAGGCATGGACAGGCAAGCTAAGCCTGGGACTAGCTTTTTCTAGTCCATCCTTTCATTATTTGTTATATCTGCAATAAACTGCTATTTGAGGGCTCTTTGTATTTATGCTGAAAGATCAGTTCCACCATCCCATTTCACTTGGGCTGGAGACCTAATTTATCACCCTCATGTAAGCATTAAAATCTAAGTTCCTAGGTTACTTGAACTTATTCCTGGTACTGCCTTACAAAGGCTGAAGCATGAGCACAGTCACTTAGATCTTTGAGTTTTGAGATTTAATTTTAATTTCTGGTACTATTATTCTTTTTGTGAGCCCTATTTTGTATTTTCAATATTGTGTATTCTATTTAACATTTCTAATTTGTTTGCATCATCTTAGTACTTGAATTTTACTCAACTGGTTCTCACAGTCACGGATTCTCCACTCATTACTGTGTCCTGTGTGTGCACAAAATGGCAGTCATTCCTTATGTCTCCAGCATGTACCTGAGACAGTTACACAATTGAATTCAGGCAAATGTATTAGTAAGGCTGCCATCAAAGAGAAAGAAAGATGCACATAAATTTATACCATAAATAGTTAAGGGAACCACAGAATAGTGAGAAAATCAGATCCTATCAAAGTATGAAATAGATGAGCAGGAACTTTCTTATAACAGGAGTTATATTCTTGCTCCATCACTTTCTACTTGGATGATCTCACTCAAGTCATATTCTCTCTCTCCCTTAGTTTCAGCTTCTGAAAAAATGAATAATACAACCTTGCACAACTGCTAGAATTAAGTGAGGGAATGAATAAGACACTTGACAAAATATCTGGCACATAGCAAGTGCTCACTAAATTGTTGTTCTCTCCCTCCACTAAGACATAGCAAATAGGTGTGTATGTTGTCATACCATTAATTAGGGATGGTTTTACAAAAAGGAATTTCAAGAGCTAATTTAGTTCCATCATCAACCTGGCCTTTAGAAATCTAGAGTCCCAAGGATTCAACAGGGAAAGAAACAGCCAATAAAGATGCAGACCCTGACTTGACCCTCACTCACAGCATCTGGCACCTTGATGACCTACGGTAATCTGAGTTCCAGATTCCATAATCTCTCTCTAACAAAGTTGGCAATTAATGTCTTTGAAAGATCTGAATGGGGTCATTGCTTTAAATTCCCGTTGCATCTCATCAAGGAGAAATATAACTGTTGACCTATGCGTAACTGCAGAATGTCTCCCCATTAAACACCTACTCTCAATCCTCTTGCTAGAGGGACACTGTGCCCTTTGCCCGAGCACGTGTTCCAGCCAGTACTCTTCATTCTCCCACATCTCAGCTACTAAAGGGTGATGCGAGGCAGTAAGTGGGAAAGACAACCACTTCCCAGCCACTTCTTCATAATAACAAAATCAATGTCAGTATTCCACAAGGATCAAGAAGTAGAAGGAACTTTAAAAATCATTAACTTGTTGGAAATTGTCAAACCTTGTTTCTAGTATCAGTCCCTAGAAGCCTTGGTTGGTAGTTTTTCATAACAGAATGATGAACAGTAATTACATGCTGAAAGATTACAATGCAGTTGCTCTTATGAAAGAAACAACTAGAGAATTAAAAATAGTCTTCCGCATTGTTCACATGGTATTTTCTAAGACTGGGATTTGCCAGAATGTTAAAGGTGAACTATTCCATTTATAGTACAGATGTTTATTTGTGGTGGATACTGTATCTCAAAACATTTTTTGAAAGTAACTTTCCTTAGGAATAAGTTGTCACTGGTCTATAGCACTGTAGGATGACTAGAGTCAACCATAATACATAGTATCAAATTGCTAGAAGAAGGATACTGAATGTTCTCAACACAAAGGAATGATAAATGCTTCAGATGATGAATATGTTAATTACTCTGATTTGATCATTATCTATTGTATGTATTGAAAAAACTTGTTTTATTCCAACCTTGTGGAACTGAGGTTTCTTGCAAGGTACCTTTCATATTGATGGTCAGGAGAGTTAAACTTCCCAATTAAATGTAACTCAATCTCCTCTGACTCATTTTAGGTATATAATCAATTTAAATTTCAAACTCTACATCCAGACTGTTTCTCTCCTTCAAAGGTTTCTCTTCCTTTTTCCAATACATAATCTAAGTGCAAGGAAAAGCTTGGTGTTGGAGGAAGTACTTTTGACCCAAGTGCTGCCCTCCAGGAACTTCTTACCCCCAAAAGCAGCAACAATCTATTGCCCCTCATGTCTGGGCAGCAGTAGCCTCTGCCCTCACTCTACCTATTGTTGAAGTGCTCTTGGCTGTGATCTCTTCTCTCAGGGTGGTCCAAGCACAGTGTGACCTGTCTAACTGGGCCTTCACATTACCTCTCATTATGCTGTTGATCCACTAATCTCTGGCTGTGAATCACATCCATCTGGCAGGTTGAACACCTACTCTCAATCTTTTTGCTAGAGGGACACTGTGCCCTTCGCCCGAGCACATGTGCTCCAGCCAGTACTCTCAGCTGCTCCCCTTGCCATACACACAGGAAAGCAGAGGGAATTGCATTATCTTTTTCTCCTCTGAAATATTCCATATTGCCATTTCTCTTTTACTTCTGGACACCTGTGTTGGAGAAGAGCATCATATGATTCCCTTCCTTTTTTCTGGGTTTTCTATACTCTCATTTCTCCTCCATTTCCCATAAGCACTGAGTTAACCCCAAAGATCAGCAGCATGTGAAATGTAGTCTTATCATGTCTATATTTTGTTTTCTGCCTGGCAAAAGAGCCTCAACGTGTCCTTTCCATCTGATGCATCTATACCATATCTCCTCTTTCTTCCTACCTTCTTTGTTCTGGGCAGTACTCACCTTCCCCTTTCCTAGAGCCATAAAACAGCATTAATGGTAGAAGGGGCATTAAAGACCAAATTGTTGAGAGGAGATATGCCTAGCGAGGTGTTTCAATGACATCATCTCTGTTACATACTCAATGACAAGCCAAAGTAAAACATGTGAAAACAGCAGTGGTACAGGGAAGAGAGGGTGTGTAGTAGCAGCTTATGGCAGAGCTCAGCTCAGCCTTGCAGCTCATGTGTTTTAGGAGAACCTCCTGGGACCCCAGTGGCTGGTGGTGTGAGGCCCATCTTGGCCTCATCCTTGCACCATCTCCAGCTACAAGTTTCCTTAGTCCTGGAGCTTTAACAAAATTTCTGTTTTAGGTAATGCGGAGATTTTTGTGTCACTGCTCCCTCCGGTCACCTTGCAAAGTGAAACATTAATCCAACCTTCACATTTCAGAGGTGAGGAGGCCGAGGACAGCAACGTTAATTATAACTACTGATGCTGTTATTATTACTGAAGACCACAGGAATTATTGTGCAATATATTTTTTGATTTATTACAAAATGTCTTTGTAATCTGTAAACTTTTTCATGTGCTATATGTTTAAAAAAAGTGACATGAAAACATGCTAGTTCATTGACTATATAAGGTTTTCTTTTTTAAAAATGTGAATAAATTTTCCTCAGTTATTTGAATAATGTATTTTGAGATTTTGGTAACAACATAATTCTGCACCCTTTGTTCCCTGCTATTTGTCTTACGAATCTGGTGATGTGTTTAGGAGAAATAAAATGTTACCTGCATGTGACATGAGAGATTTACACAAAGGATTGAGTACCAAAGCTGATCATGGCACCCAAAAGTTCTTGAGTTTTCAGCTCACAGGCAAGCTGAGCAACAGGTGGAAATGTGAAGGGTTCCCCGTAGTGTATGCTGTGGCGTGCTACTCAGATTTCCCCTTCAGGTGGGAGGCATCCACTTCCCTAAGTCCTGGAGCGTGTTGACTCTCCGCTGAGTCTCTCTCTGGGAATTACCCTCAGCTGAGGACAGCTGGTTTACTCAAGGTCAAATTCCCTCTCTTGCGGCAGCCCTCACCCAAGTCTACTCAGTGCAGAGGTATAAAGACCAAGCCTCCTTGCCCTAATTTGGGACAATGCTTCAAAATGTGAGACAGGACTGTGGGGGCCTTTTCTATGATTATATGGTAGTTCAGTGTTTCTCTCTCCAATTACAAGAGCACTCCCCAGGGAACTTTCTGACCTCAGATCTCCCTGCAAAAGCTGTTTATCAGGGAATCTAACCAGAGACACTCCCCCTGCTGAGGCTTATGACAGCTCAAGAGAGCAGGAAAGCAGGGCTAATTATCCAGGGCGAGACAGAGTGAAGCTGGAAATGAAGCCACTCTCTGCCGTCCTTCGTGGGGCTTGCTTGAATAAGTAAAGGATTATTTGTACTTGTTCACTCAACATGTAGCTGATTAAAAATTAATTTAGGCAACAGAAATAATGATGGAGCCTTTGGAGCAGCAATGTTGAGTCAATAGGGAGGATGTTTGCTGAAGATCTTATTTTAGGGATCAACATCCTTCAATGGACCAATCCTTAAAACTGTTTTTTTTTGTTGTTGTTGTTTGTTTTTGCAGCATAGGAACTGCATGGCTGGCAAGGTGGTGAAATTTCTGTTTTTTACATTTAATTGCAGTGTTACCTCATCTCAATACATAGGAAACAAAAGCTGAGAAAAAAATCAACAATAAGCTAAAAATACCTACCTTATCAATTGTAGATTATTAGATTAAGACACCCTTATTATCTACCCATTGGCAAAGGTGGAAGAAATAATATCTAGTGTGGGTGAGGCCATGAGGAAACAGTCACTGTCATAAAATACTGTAAAGATTTCAATTCTCTCTCAAAGTCAATAAAGTACTGATTACAAACCCCATTGAGACCTTTACAAGCAGATTCTAAAATTCATCTGAAAGAGAATGAAAAAATACAAAAGTCTTTTTGAAAAAAGCAAGTATAGACTTATCTACCAAACATAAACACTTAAACTTTAAAACTATTGGAGAAAAAAACTCTATAAAACTGAAGAAGCTACAAATGTGGCATTGATTCACAAAAAGACAAATTAATCAATGATACAGAGTAGAATCTGAGGCAAACCCATTCATGGCTATGTGAGAATTTCTTAGATGACCCATTTTATATCAGTAAGAAAAAGAGTAACTGTTCATTGAATGGTTTTATGTCAACTAAGAAGATAAAATTAAGTTCCTGCCTCACAAAAACAAACAATAAAATAAATTCTCAGCATTAGTTGGTCAACATTTTCTAGAAGCGGTCAGATGGTAAATATTTTCAGCTTTAGGGGCAATATAATTTCTGGCAAGTATTCATCTCTGCTTCTGTAGCACAAAAGCAGTCATCAACAATATGTAAACCAATCAGTATAGCTGTGTTCCAATAACACTTTATTTACAAAGATAGGCTACTTGCTGATCCCTGGTTAAAAAATTATAAGCATTAAAAAAGCAAACTATAATAGAAAATTTTGGAAAATCTGTTATAACATTGATGTGAAGAAGTCCTCACAAGACACAAACAAAAGGAATTTATTGGAAATATGTAGTTTGGGCAAGAGTGTAAGGACAGCTTTTAAAACCTATTCCTTCAGGGCATTAATTTCATTACAAGGAACTTATCCTGTAGAACAGATTGCATCCATACACATGGATATATCTACATCTCCATAAACCTGTGTATAGAAAAGGTTAAAAAAAACCACATGTACATTAACAGAGGATTAATCATATTATGGTCCATGTATACTACGTCTAGCAATTAAAAAGAAAAAGTTCTACATGTACTGATGCGGAAAGATTTCCTTGATACACTGTTTTAAGAAAAGCAATACCTTATGAAGTGTACAGTAAAATCTCAGTTTTGTTATACATGGTGTATATTGTATACATGTGTAGAAACAAATCTAGAAAGATAGACATCAAATTGGTTACCTCTGAGAGTAGGGTGATGGTGGAGTGAGCACTGGACTTCCTACAGTGTACTGTTTAGCCTTCTATATGGTTTGAATGCATTATTGTGAGCACATATTAGCTAAAAATAGGAAAGAAAGACTAATAAGAGGCTTTCTGAGAAGTGCAGCATGGAATTAGAGGACTCTGGCCAAGCTTGAGAGACAGAGATGAGAAGAGAGAGAGGGTGTAACTATCCTACGTGTTGTTGTGGAAACAGTCACACTATATGACATGCATGTAGTCATGTCACAGACATCTGGGAGTGGGAGGAGGAGATACCCACAGGGGGATGTTATCTCATAAAGAAAAGAGAGTGAGGATGAAATTGGAAGAACACACCGTAGACTATAGGTACAGTCCTTGTCACTGCATGGTTTCCTGCCCTGGCACTTGGCCTTCAGGCTACTGAAAGGATTTGTGGTCAGGGTTAGTAACATAGGAGATGTGTAAACCAAATATAACTGTCACCCTCCTGGCCCATGCTCAGTGCAGCATCTCTTTCAAAGAAACAGTGATCCAATTAAAAAGTTTTGAGAGACACCAGACCCCTTTTACTGTGGTTGTCCATAAAGTGGTGGCTTAAGGGTTTTACAAAACAAACAACAAAAATACTTCCCAGACAGCATCTTTCATCATCATCTTTCACTCAAGGCAGCTGCTAAAATCTTTGTCTCATTCATGTAGTCCCTTCACAGACACATGGTTCCCACATTTTCTTTGTCTTTCCGCAAACAACTAACTTACATATGATACCTGTGCACAGGTCCTTGAAACATGTAATCTGTCTTCAGCTAAGTGTGCTTTTCCTATGAGAATCATATTCCCATGGAATGTGGTGAATAAAAGAAAAAGTTGAAATTATAAGTGGCCTCATGACTAGGATCCTCTTGATTCCTCTAGCTTTATCTCTCCTTCCCTCATGCGACTCACGGTTTCTTGAAGTTCACCATGCTGGCCTTGTAAGTTTTGAATACCACTCCTCCTTCATTTGACTAACTTCCATTCAATTGACAGGTCATAGCTTATTTGGCATCTCTTCCAGGAAACATTTTGGAATACTCCTAGAGCTGATTAGGTGCCCCTTCTCTACAGCACCTTCCCTGGCACCTCTGTTGACATCAACCACACTGCATTACAGCTGCCTTTTGTGCCTACGTGTCACTCCAACAGAAAGCAAGCTCCCTAAGGATCAGGACTGTGTTTGTCTTGTTCATGATCTCAACCCCAGCAACTGGCACAAGGCCTGCACCTAGAAGATAGTTGACAAGTGTTTGCTGAATGCATGAAAACAGAGACGGGCTGGGCACAGTGGCTGATACCTGTAATCCCAGCACTTTGGGAAGCCAAAGAGGGCGCATAACTTGAGGTCAGGAGTTTGAGACCATCCTGACCAACATGGTCAAACCCCATCTCTACTAAAAATACAAAAATTAGCCAGGCATGGTGGTGTGTGCCTGTAATTCTAGTTACTTGGGAGGCTGAGGCAGCCTGGAACCCGTGAGGTAGAGGTTGCAGTGAGCCAAGATCATGCCACTACACTCCAGCCTGGGTGACAGAGCAAGATGCTCTCTTGGAAAAAAAATAAATAAAGAAAACAGAGATGCCTAGCTTGAGTAGCTAAGGCAATCCGAGTTATGTATCTTTTGAGGCCCTTGTTTATGCACAAAAATACTCTCAAATATCAGCCTTTTTAGCTTCAAATTCAGTCTGTGATTCACATTCAAGGCCAAAAAATTATTTTCACAGTGGGAGCCTTCTAATTTAGCCTCTGTGAAAAACAGAAAACATATTGAATGTCAATCAATAGAGAAATGACTAGATAAGACAGGAAGCATTTGTATTTCGGAAAATTCTACAACTTCTAAAGAAAAGAAGTTAGAACTACATGTACTGACCTGAAGGGATATCCATGATACATTAAGTGAAAAAGACAGATTGCAAAGCAATCTTGTGTACTGGGATGTGATCTCATCTTTTTAACAACAATAAAAATGGAGGAATGAAAAAGAAAAAACACATATAGGAATACATATGTTTGTATATGTGTGAATAAACATAGATTGGTGTGAATGAATTCCTGTCACACTATTAAATTTGGTTCCCTTCAAAGAGTGGGAATGGAGAGGAGAAAATGATGAACTTTACACATCTTTGTAACATCTGATGTGTAAAAATGAATATGTATTTTAAATATCCAGTAATTTAATCCAAAGGCAAATATGGGGATTATCATAGATCCCCCCAGCTTTCAAAATATTGCATATCTGTGCTTTATAAACTTGAGTCTGCATAAAGATCACCCAGAGGTTTGTTAAAACCCATATTGCTTGGCCAGTCTCTGGACTGAGACTAGAGCAATTTTCAAGTGTGGTGCTTGAGTACTGTTAGTGATGGGGAAAATGTACTCATTCTGTTCAATGGCACTTACTAACTCCTCAGAATCTGCACTGTGACTCTGGGATCAGAAGTCATCCTACACGTTCAAGGACATTATGAGTGTGGAGCTGTTGTTGGTTATCAATATTCCGAGCCTTGCTGTATCTCTCCCTCCATATTCTTATGGTAGGCAGTTGCTTCCCTGCTGGCTGCTTAAAATAAGGCTTTGCCTTTATTGAAGTTGGAAATACTGTGGACATACAGAAAGGCAGCAGCATGCTGGATCCATCCAGCTGCTGGATGAAGGGTTTAGAACAATCAGAAAAGGAGAGTGGAGTACCTTTGGGCCAGAAGAGCAGGGAGCAGTTACTCCTCCTTCACTCCATAGGACAAGGAGAAGGAATGCTTATTAGACCCACAGGAGGGTAACTGTATAGAGGGGTAGCTGTAGCCTTTGGCAGAGTACTAGGCTTTGGTAGAGGGAAGAGACCTGGAAGGGAGGAAGCTGGGGGAATAAATACCCCACCCTTACAGACTTTCCTCCCTGTGATCTACTGGTTGAACCAACCAAAATCCAAAAGGCAAGAAGTCTTTTCTTAGAGTCCATGCAGGTCAGCCTCCTGGAGCGCAGAGCAGTACTGAAAAGCAAGGAAGCGGAACCACAGAATCGAGCAGTAGACACCCACACACTAACCAACTAACTGTTTGTATTTTTCTTCTTATGAATACATGAGAGCCATATATGATTCAAAAATCTTTGTAAATACATCTAAAATATCTCATTTATCAGGTATAAAATGAAAATTCTAAATGACAGCAAAGCTCCGTTTAAAATGAAATTCTAAATGGCAGAAACCAAAGTTTTCTTTAACTATGTGAGCTCTAAAGCTTGGTAAAGCTTCCAAAATCCAACCTCACATCATACTCTCAAATCAATTCCAAGCAGCACGTAGAACTAAATGTAAAAGATGAAACGATACAGCTTTTAGAAGCTAATTTTGGAAAACACTTTCTTAATTTTGGGCAATCAAGGATGTCTTTAACAGGGCATAAAGAATAATGACAACAAATGAAAATATTGATATAGGAACTATATTTAAATTAAGAACTTTGGTTTATCAATAAGAACTATAAAGAGTGAAAAGGAAGCCACATGGTAAGATGAGTTACATGCAACACAAATAACATATGCAGAACATAAAGAATCCTACAAAACAATAGACTTGGCAAATTATCCAACAGAAAAAATGGACAGGAAACTCCAAGAATTAACCAATAAACATATTAAATGGTGTTCAGCCTCTTTAGTTATCCAGAAAATGCAAATTAAACTCACAACAAAAAACTAAAACAAACCCACTAGAATAGCTAAAATTAAAAATATGGACAAGACCAAGCATTAGCAATAACTCAGCACTATGGGAATGTTTATATACTATTGGTAAAGTATAAACAGCTTAACCACTTTGGAAAACTAGCTGGTATCATGTTGTTATGTTGAATATAAACATACAATATGATCCTGCAATTTTATTTCTAGATATATACCCAACAGAAAAGTGTGCATATGTAAATCAAAACACAAACAGAATTGTTCAAAGCAGAAGGATCATAATGCCCCTAAACTGGAAATAAGTCTAATGCCCATCAATAGGAACATACTATTCAGCAATTAAATGAATGATCTACAGCCATATATAACCACATGATAAATTTATATTCAAAATCAGGCAAAATTATTCTGTGGTGTAGAAGTCAGAAGAATGGTTATCTTTGGAGAATAAAGGGGCCAGGGACTGGGAGGAGGTATGAGAGCCTTATGCAGTACCAGTAACGTTCTATGTTTTCACCCAGGTTATAGTTACATGGGTGCGCTTGCTTTGAGTTAATTAATTGAGCTATACTCTTAGTATTAGTACATTGTTTTTTCTGTTTGCAGATCACAAGTTAGTAAAAAGTTTAAAAACAAAGAGCTTTATGAAAGCTTATAAGAATTAGATATAAAAGAACATGAGGTAAGACCTGATTTGGGAAAGAGAAAGTCTGGGATGGATGTAAATGACTGAGATTCTATTTTAACCCCCAGAAACACTGACTATAATAGATCATCATGTGTTGCCTCCCAACCCAAATCCAGAAAATCATGTTCTAAAAAGAAATTGTTATAGACTTTAAATTTCACCCTATCATCCCTGCCCATTTCCAACCAGGCTGAATAGCTCTATTTGAAAGTGAGTTCATTTAATATAACTTAAATTGACTGGCTTATCTGTCGAAGCCAGAACTACATTTCACAGGCCTTCACATACCAGCAAATGCATACATAATACTTTGTTCCTTCCTGTTCCCAAGGTCTAAAGAGCCTGCACATGAACAAAACAAATCCATAATACAAATTATGGGTATGGATAATATAAAAGCAATGGACCAAAATTATGCATCTTAACAATTTCTAAATCATGTTTTATACCTAATAGCATAATTTGAAGAACTCAATAAAGTGACAAAATCTATTAACACTTCTATTAGTCCAACATAATCTCCATTTCTTCAAGACACCTAGCACATCTCAGCAGGATTTAACATCACTGCAGTGTGAAGGGCAAAGATCCCAAAACTCTGGCTACAAACCTGAGTCATATCAAGATTCGACTCAGTCAGGGGCCTCATGTACTGACAGGAATTTTCTCTTCTGTTTCTACTTGGATGTGACAATTAACCCACCCAGCACACTCAAATCAGTCTGCAAAATAAACGCAGTTGATATTGTCTAAAACCTGGCTCCAGGCCAGGCGCGGTGGTTCACACTTGTTATCCCAGTACTTTAGGAGGCTGAGAAAGACAGATCACGAGGTCAGGAGTACGAGATCAGCCTGTCCAATATGGTGAAAGCCCATTCTACTAAAAAATAGAAAAATTAGCCAGGTGTGATAGTGCATGCCTATAGTCCCAACTACTTGGGAGGCTGAGGCAGGGGAATCACTTGAACCTGGGAGGCGGAGGTTGTAGTGAGCTGAGATGGTACCACTGCACTACAGCCTGGGTGAAAGAGTGAGACTCCATCTCAAAAAAAAAGAAAAACTTGGCTCCCATCACACAGAATGGAGGAATGTAGGAATGGGCCATCTGAGCCTGTGGTCATTGAATATCGCATATCCTTCTCTGGGTCAACAACCACTTCTGAGTGAGTGCCCATTTGTACCTGGCACCAGTCTGGGGCTGCAGTTACAAAGAAGAATGAGACCCAGTTCTTGTCTTGCAAGTTCACGATCATCAATTTATCCTAGGGGATTTAGATATTATGTACAAGTAACTTGAATAAAGCTAAAATCCTCTTCATTTTACCACCTAGAGAGAACCTCTTGATAAATATGCTTCCATTTACAAACATCCAAACAGTTTTTTTCTTTTTTTAAATCCCAACATGCTTATACTGTACATACCATTGTGTGACTTGCTTTTTTTCTTTTCATTAGTATTTTGGAAACATCTTTCTACATTCAGAGGAAGCTGCATGTGGATGAACCCTGTCTATCCTGCTTATTCCTGAATTGAATCCCTAGCACCTGAAAGGAGTTCCAGCAGTCGGTGCACAGTCATTCATTCCAGCGTCTCTCTCTCTGTTTGTAACAAATACTTCACACACAAAATGGGAAAGGTTGTATGTTTGACTTCCATTAGAAGTAAAATGAGGGAAACTATACAGTTTGCACAGAAGCTTTCTATTTCCCCAACATCCCTTAATAATGGTCTTTACATATAAAGGTATCTTTTCCTAAATACTTTTCTAAAATTAAAAACAAAAGGCCGGGTGCAGTGGCTCATGGCTATAATCCCCGCACTTTGGGATGCCAAGGTGAGATGAATGCTTGAGGCGAGGAATGTGACACCAGCCTGCTCAATATAGTGAGACTCTGTCTCTTTAAAAAAAAAAAAAAAATTAGCCAGATGCTGTGTCATGTAGTCCCAACCTGTAGTCCAGCTGCTGAGGAGGCTGCAGCAGGACGATCACTTGAGCCCACGAATTCCAGGCTGCAGTGAGCTATGATGGCATCACTGCACTCCAGCTTGGGTGACAAATTGAGACCCTGTCTCAAACAAGCAACAAACAAACACAAAAACAAAATCCAAATGAACTGGGATGTCAGCTCTTATCTGCTCCGAGGCTTGTGGCTTGGTTAAGACCAGGGGCACTGGAGGCAGAGAGGCTGGACTCCTATTCCAGCTTTACCCTCAGAAGCTCTGGAATCCATCTTCTTTTCTACATCTTTTTAAAAAAAAAAAAAGGTTAGGCCAGGAATGGTGGTTTGGGAGGCTGAGGCAGACAGATCACTTAAGGTCAGGGGTTTGAGACCAGCCTGCGCAACCCCCTCTTTATTAAAAATATAAAAATTAGCTGGGCATGGCAGCAGGTGCCTGTCATCCCACCTACTTGGAAGGCTGAAGCAGGAGAATCACTTGAACCTGGGAGGTGGAGGTTGTACCGCTGCACTCCAGTCTGGGTAACAGAGTGAGACTCTCTCTCAAAAAAAAAAAAAAGGACTAAAAATCGAGACTGCTTCATGGGGCTGTGTTAACCTTAAGAGAGCTAATATTTACAATAGGCCTAACAGTGCCTGACACACATAACTACTTAATTCCTTCCAGGTTTTTTTTTTCTTAGCTCTTGCCACCATAACTGAAGAGACTAAAATTCTCAGCAGCAATGTCTGAACTAAGAATGATTTTATACCAAAGAATATTTCTCTAAAAGTATTTCCTTTTGAGTTATCTTTGTATTTCAAAACTGTGTCCAGCGAAATGTATGGAACTAATAGTTGCACAGTAGGTGCTTGGCATTCTCCAGTTTATCACTTGACATTCAATCAGCCTGGTGGGACTCCCAGGGGCCATGTCAGTCAGTCCTTGTGAACAGGCTCCCCAGACAGCAAGGAAGGTCTGTCAGCTGAGTGGCTGAGCAGGGAGGATACTTAGCTCACCACCAGCACTTAACTGACCACCAGGCTTCTGCTCCTGAGCGTGTCGGGTTGCCCTTTCCTCATCAATGCACACAGAGTGACTCCTATGAAATGTTAAAAGCAGGGGTCGGGGGTGGGGGGCGCGGGGAGGGACAACATGGGGAGAAATGCCAGATATAGGTGATGGGGGGATGGAGGCAGCAAACCTCCTTGCCATGTGTGTACCTATGCAACAATCCTGCATGATCTGCACATGTACCCCAGAACCTAAAGTACAATAAAAATAAATAAATAAATAAATAAATAAATAAATAAATAAATAAAAGATGAGGACAGGACATGTAGGTTATAAAGACAAGTCATGGCCACCTGCTTCCCACTCAGGAATCCTCTATTTGGGTATTAATTAAATATGATCTGATTAAAAAAAAAAAAGAAAAACTTTTAACTTCTGTCTGCAGGTCACATTCAGTACTTCTGTCAACATCCTGGGGCAAGTGGACATGTGATGCTGACGTGCATTTTGGCAGTGATTAACTTTGCACGGCAATGAGCATGGCTTGAGTTTATTCAACACTTCAAAAATAAAACAATTAAAACCCCAGGAAAAAAAAATTTTGAAAAGGTGTTTATCAAGTGTATGGAAGAATAAGGTTGTATGCTCCTTATTTCACCATTACTAGTACAACTTCATCTGTCCTTTTGCCCATTTCTGTCAATAAAACAGAGCCCTACCAGCTAGCTTGTTTTGCTTATACTACTAACTAATGGAATTTCAGAGCCTGGCCTTAAAAATGCACACCTTCATAATTAACAAAGTAAACCTTAGGAAAAAATGAGAGAGATGCTGCCTTCTGCCCTTCTGTAGAGGGAGAGGAATCTTTTTCCCATAAAATTAGTTCCAAGAATCTAATTTGATAAAATACCAAATTGAGAGGAGTCAGAAGAGTATCAGTCTTGCTTTTGTGTGTGAATGAATGTTACCAACTTATTTTCTTCCTTTATCAAAAATCTGTCCTTGAAAACTAATATGAACAAAGGGGTCCTATAAAAGCCCTAAGATTAGAAATTGTTGCCATGGCCTGCAAAATAACAGTGTTTGTTATTTTCCATTAGTCTCCCCTGCTTATGAGATCCATTCTCTTCCTTTCTAAGCCTTGTACTGCTCAGAATGCATCACCCAGCACCCACCCTGACCCCGCCCTGCCCTGTGTGCCTGGGCCTGGTTGGCTTTGACCAACGGGAGGGCTGAGACTTGGGGAAAGCAAGCAAAATATTCATGCAAAATCTAAGGAGGTCTTCACTCTCTGGTTCCACCCTGGGCAGCATGAGCCTGAGAATGAGCACCTTCCTTCCTCACTTGGGAAAAAGGGGGCAGGATATTCATTCCTACTCTCTACTTTGGGCTATGTTTCTAGTTAGGCACCAACCCCCCCTGCCCAGGAAAGGGCTAGAGGTGACAGGGGAGTCTTCTTCAGGGATTCACTTCTGCTTGGGCTCCCCTTGTTCCTCCAGCCCTACAGATAGAGATGGTTTCCCACTGTTATTGGTCTCTGGGCACCCTAGCTTCCCTTAACCCTACGCATACCTTTGTAAGTAATTCCTTGAACCATCTGAGTTGAAAGTTATTTCTCACAAGAACCAATAATCTTTTTAAAAAGGTAATTCTGAGTGTTGATCTTACTTGATAATTTAATTTACCGTTCTGGTAATAATGTGATGGATACTCAGTAGTCTGTGAAAGGAAATAAATCTTGGGGCCCCCAAATCACTAAGCTAAAAGGAAAAGTCAAGCTGGGAACTGCATAGGGCAAACCTCCCTCCCATTCTATTCAAAGTCACCCCTCTGCTCACTGAGACAGATGCATATCTGATTGCCTCCTTTGGAAAAGCTAATCAGAAACTCCAAAGAATGCAACCGTTCCTCTCTCACCTATCTATGACCTGGAAGCCTCCTCCCCGCTTTGAGTCTTCCTGACTTTGCTTCAAGTTGTCCCGCCTTTCCAGACTGAACCAATGTACTTCTTACATATATTAATTGATGTCTCATGTCTCCTTAAAATGTATAAAACCAAGCGGTGCCCCAACCACCTTGGGCACATGTCATCAGAACCTCCTGAGGCCGTGTCATGGGCGTGTCCTCAACCTTGTCAAAATAAACTTTCTAATTTAACTGAGACTTGTCTCAAATTTTGGGGGTTCACAATTCTTAACTAGCCTGATTAATAAAAATATCGCTTTGTCAAACCAGAAAAGAAATGGAAAAGAACTTAAGTCCGTGCATTTGTGTAATTTCTTATGCTAACTTAAAAATCAAGAGTTCTGTCCCATTTACATAAACATAGGAGAGTGAAAACTTCAGGGAATGTTGGAAGGCATAGATGGAGGAAGTGTTTAGAAAGCAAGTCTATTACAGCCTGCAAAGACATGGTCACAGTGGCAAATTTTTGTTGTTTTTTTTTTTTTTGAGAGTATTTGGCTCTATCCTGATTTTCCAGCATGTAATCTATAATAAAGGGACAGAGAGCCATCCTGAGCCCCATAAATTCAGGTGCATGTCTTCAGCTAATGCTGCACAAAGCATATCTGGGAAGATGGCTTATGTTGCTGCATAGAAACTCCTATGAGTAACTCAGCAATTTCTTTACCAACTCGACTTCTTTCCCTGAGCGTTCTGAACCACCCAATTGCTTTGTCCTCAGGGGAGCTGTTCAACAAGTCGTGACTATCAACCAGCAAAGCACAGCAAAATCCAGCTTGTCCAAATTTTGAAAAGGTACAGCTTTAGTTCACTGGAACTGAAAGAGGGAGGGGGAGAGATGAAGAAGCCACCACTCTAGTTTTGGGATTGTCACCTTCGTCCTGTGGGGGGATGCTATTGTGTCATCATTCCATCCAGCACTTGCCAACCAAAGGATGAGCCACGATGAAGCTCAAAGTCATTGCTTATCTATCAGAGCATGGTATTGACCTATTTGGAAACACTGTTAGATGAAGAGACTTTCAGAAGCCACCATTCCCATGCTTCTCAGTTCTGCTTTGATAGCAAAGTAATTGCAACTTTCCAGTGTGAAGTTCTGTAGGCAGCAGAGACACTGATGGCTTGATTTACACATGTACAGAACAGGACTAACAATTATTATGAAAATGTTAATTTGTGTTATAACTACTCTTTAATTTGCATATTCTGTTAATTAACTTTCTCCTCAAGAGTGACCAGATTTGGAAAATGGGAGTGAGAAAACTATGGAACATCAGAGATGAGAAAGATTGTAAAGGTCTTTTTCTCCCAACTGTACCCTTCTGATATTAAATCTCCTCCACCTTGTTCCTACCCAGGCGTCTTTCTAGTTTGGTCTGCACACCTCTAGTGATTTCACTGCAGGGAAGAGGAAATGATGGGTACTATTATCCAACCACTGCTGGACATTATGTGGTAGACGCTTCACATTTTCTCCTTTATTCCCCCAATTACCATAGAAGGTAGATATTGTTACATTTACAAATGTTGAAACTGAGGTTCAGAGAGTTTTTAAGAAACCCATTTTTGGAAACAAGTATGTAGACTTCTGATTTCAGTTCTAACACAAGAAGTTGGAAGTCACCACTTCTATCTTAATAACAAGAAAAAGCTGGACAAACTGAAAATCAATTACTTGTACTCATCAGGTAACCAAGGCCACAGGGCAAATTACCACCCCCAAATCTGGAGAGACAGAGAATATAGCAGAGATCCACTTGCCTGGAACAGACGTACCTAGAGCTGTAGACTGGCAGAAGCTTGTAAGTGGTAACTTCGATAAACTGTTGAAGTTGCCAGTGGACCAGCTGGAGAGTGAGAAACTGCTGGGGCCACAGTTTTAGTGGCCACTGGAAACAAGGGTAAGAATTACAGCAGAATTCTTGTCAGAAACCATGCAAAAGTCAAGTGGGGTGAAATCTTTAAATCATTGAAAAAAGGTAACTGCCAACTTAGAATTCTAAATCCAGAGAAATTATCCTTCAAAAGTGAAGGAGAAATAGACTTTCTTGGAAAACCAGTCTGAGGGAATTTCTTACCAGCAGACTTGTTCTGCAAGAAACATTAAAAGTTCCTCATGCAGAAGGAAAAAGATAGAGGTAAAAAACATGGATCTACAATGAAGAGCATCAGAGAACTGGTTGATCTAAAAGACAACTTTCTGTTTAAAGCAATAGTTGTAATAACACACTGAGTGATTAGAGTATATTGAGAAGCAGAACAAATGTCACAATACATGGGAAGAAGGAATTGAAAATATTTTAAATAAGATACTTACACTACATGTGAAAAGGCACAACGGTATTATTTGCAAGTGGACTTAGATAAATTAAAAGTTTCTATTACAAACCCTAGGGCAACCACTGGAAAAGCTAAAAAAATGTATATAGTTTGAATGCTAAAAGAAGGAAAATAACATAATATAAAATATCAAAAAAATCTGTAAGTGAAAACCAGACTAGGCAAAGAAAGGGGAAAATCAAGCATGCGGATAGCACTGTTCTAACCATTAGACTAATGTTAACTCTTTTAATCTTTGTTACAATCTTATGAGGCAAGTAGTACCATCCTCATTTTTCTGGGTGAGGAAACTAAAGTATAGAGGGTTAAGTGGCTGGCACAAAGTCACACACCTAGTAAATGGTGGAGCTGGGATTCAAACCCTGGGCAACCTTTGCTCTTAAGCCTCACACTAAATGGCTTTATTAATGTTACAGCCACAATTTCAAATAAAATCTCTCTGACTCCAATTGCTGTGTCCTTATCTACTATCCCAGGAAGAAACTCTGCTACTTCAATTTGTAAATCATTTTATCTTCTAGTCACTTTTTTCTTTTTTTTTTGAGATGGAGTCTCATTCTGTCTCCCAGGTTGGAGTGCAGTGGTGAGATTGTGGCTCACTGCAACCTCTGCCTCCCGGGTTCAAACAATTCTCTCATCTCAGCCTCCAAAGCAGCTGGGATTACAGGCATGCGCCATCACGCCCAACTAATTTTTGTATTTTTGGTAGAGAAGGGGTTTTGCCATGTTGGTCAGGCTGGTCTCGAACTCCTGACCTCAGGTGATCTGTCCACCTCAGCCTCAAAAAGTGCTGGTATTACAGAAGTGAGTCACTGTGCCCAGCCTCTTCTAGTCACTTTGAACTTATACTTTTAAAGATTTTTTTTCTACATTATTAAGATAACACAGGTTTACCCCCAAAAAGGTAATTATTACAAAAATATGTAAGGAAAAATGCAAAACTAATACTATTATCCAGAGTAAATCACTGTTAATATTTCAGTAACTGTGCATATATACATCTTTCTATACATATATGCAAATGTGTAGATAAGACTATACTGGACATTATATGTACATTTTTATTATAAACAAATTTGCTTTCTTCTTGTCTTTTACTTTTTCTTCTGTGTTTACTCCCTCAGCCTCTTCCCAGCCCCACCTGCCCCAACCGAGAAATCAATTTTAACCTAAAATTATTAAGTATGTATTTACATTTACAGAAATTTTTTCATTTGTTTTCAAGAAGTAGAATCCTATTTTATACATTTCTCTGGGCCTTGCTTTCCACTTAACAATATATGATGGAAATCCCTTAAATAAACTGTTATGGATACAACTCCTTCATTCTAATGACTGTCTAGTACTCCAAGATAGAGGATGAACCACAGTGAATTCCAAAATTTATTTAATTGAAGTGCCTTCCATGGTATTTAGTTTTTTGCCTTTACAAAATACTGCAATAAAAACTGTACACAGATCTTCTTGTTAAACAGACAGATTTAACTTCTGTTTTCTTGCCAAACTCCACTAAATTACAGTAAATGGATTGTTTTAAAGGCATAAACTCACAAAGAAAATAGGAAACAGCAGCGACACAGTGAGATGGCATCTAACTTAGCAGCCTTCAGAAAGTTGCAGGAAAGCCAGGATGCAGACTGGTATCATACCAGAACTCCAAGAGGCTCAGGAGCTGGTGTCATCAGGTGCCTCCAGGCATGGGAGGAAAAGTGAAACTGAAAAGAATAGAATTGATTGAGTTTCTGTTTGAGAAGCAGTTAGACTCCTGGATCCCCTCTCCAATTTGATGCAGCTAGGTTACTGCAAACCCTAACCACGCAGTTTCGAAGTTTACTTTCTGGTGTGGTAAATCAGAGGGTCTCTAGACTGAGAGACACTAAACCACTGAGGGCAGAGGCGTATGTTGAAAACAACAGAACTCAATATACAAAAAAAGTTTATCTACTGAATACCCCGTTTCCCCTCTAGGTTCTGATAATGCTGGAAGCCAAATGTATTCTTACTAGTTAAGCAATTAGAAGTGTCCTCTCTGGGGAAGATTATCAGCCTGAAGACAAGACCTAAAGATACTAATATCAATTGTTCCCCAAATGAAATAGCCCTGCTATATCATCCTCCTAAGAAGACCACATGGTAAGGTTGAGTGAAGAGAGCTTTGAATTAGCTTTACAATATCTCAATCTTACACATGAGCTGGTAGCCAAAAATCATTAGCTAATTTGAAGAAAATCTCTAATATGAGAGAGTGACCAAAAGCAACTGGGATGAAACAGATATTAGGCAGAGATTTTTTTAAGTTGCAAACAAATAAAGTCTATCCTCAGATACAGAAAAGATACTGCACTCATAAAATAATAACAGAATGCTTAAAATAAAAAGAATATTTACAGAACAACAACAACAACAAAAAAGCCCCTAGAACGTGAAATATGAAAAATAAGGTTTGGAATCTCTCCCCAAAATAGAGCAAAAAAAGTTAAAGAAATGGAAATTAGGGTTGCAATGAAGATTAGAAGAGTATTTGTTCAATGGTTAGAACTCCATTTCTGTGTACCAATCCTGGTACAGAAAACAGAAAAAAGTGATAATAATTACAGAAAGATAAAATGGGAGAGATCCAAGATGGCCGACTAGCAACAGCTCAGGAATGTAGCTCCCAGTGAAAACACAGAGAACGAGTGGAAGCCGCACTTTCCGACGAATTTTTGTTGCCCACAGACTGGGAGATTCCCGGCAGAGGAGCCACGTGGGTCACCAGTGTGACTCTTTCGGCCGGGGCGCCTGTTTTGCCGGGGCCCCAGCGCGGCGCTTCCCGGTGCGGAGTATACGGGATGGACGGGCTCGGCTGGTCCCATCCCCACAAGGAAAATAGCAATCGGAAGCGCTGAGGTCTGAGAGTTTCACAGCAAGCACAGCGAACCCGGGAAGGTCCAGCTCTGTGGGGAACAGGCGTCCGCCAAAGCAAAACTAAGAAACAGAAAAAACTTCATCACTGGGCGGAGAGAGATCCAAGATGGCCACGTAGCAGCAGCTCAGGATTGTAGCTCCCAGTGAAAGTGCTGAGAGCGAGTGGATGCTGCAATTGCAGACGAATTTTTGATGCCCACGAACTGGGAGATTCCCGGCGAAGGAGCCACACGAGTCGCCAATGCGACTCTTTTGGCCAGTGCGGCTGTTTTGCCGGCGCCCAGGCGCGGCGCTTCTCGGTGCAGAGCATACGGGACTCGGTGCCCTTTTAGTCGGGCTCGGCTGGTCCCATCCCCACAAGGAGAATAGCAATTGGAAGCGCTGAGGACTGAGAGCCAGAACAGCTGAACCCGGGAAGGCCCAGCTCTGTGGGGAAGGGGCGCCCCCCGAAGGAAAACTAAGAAACAGAAAAAACTTCACCACCAACAAGCCGGACGTCCACTCAGAGGCCCAATCTGAAAGTCGGCAGTTACAAAGACGACAGGTGGATAAATCCACAAAAATGGGAAGAAACCAGTGCAAAAAGGCTGACACCCGAAATCAGAATGCCTCTCTTCCTACTGGGGATCGCAGCTCCTCATCAGCAAGAGAACAAGGCTTGACGGAGGATGAGTGTGATGAACTCACAGAATGAGGCTTCAGAAGGTGGATAATAAGAAAATTCTGTGAGCTAAAAGAACATGTTCTAACCCAATTCAAAGAAACTAAGAACCTTGAAAGAAGATTTAACGAAATGCTAATGAGAATGGACAACTTAGAGAAGAATATAAGTGAATTGATGGAGCTGAAAAACACAACACGAGAACTTTGCGAAGGATGCACAAGTTTCAACAGCCGAATTGACCAAGGAGAAAAAAGGATATCAGAGGTCGAAGATCAACTCAATGAAATAAAATGAGAAAGCAAGATGACAGAA